>CAIGRP010034162.1:0-11020 GCA_903798385.1 Fraxinus cuspidata
ACCGTAAATACAAAATATCAAAGGGAAATCACTTCCAAATAGCTGCATTTTGAAACCCCCCAATCATTCAATGATTTCCCTTAAATAAGTAATTTCACAATAGTTTTTGCTGATTAGCAAATATGGATTACAATTTCATGTTCGTTCTCTCTTTCATTTTCAGACTAAGTCTTCATTTTTTGGAAACATTTGCATATAAAACCCCAGAAGAAAGCAAATTAGAAACATACATTTTCATGTTGAGGCACCAGATACAAAATCGATATCATCAGAGGGAAGATTATGGTGTGTGAATTAGGCGAAATTAGAGAAATTGAAAAAGGACAAGCGTTTAAGGATTCCGGTGGTGCTGCCATGATTCTCGTGAACAATGAGGAATATGGAAACACGACAATCGCCCGAGCTCATGTCCTTCCAGCGACACGAATTAGTTATGCCGATGGACTAAAAGTCAAAACTTACATAAACTCGACTTCAAATCCTGTAGCTAAGATTTTGTTCAAAGGAACCTTGATTGGTGATGATAGTGCCCCCGTGGTGGCTGCATTTTCCTCCAGGGGCCCAAACTTTGCTAGCCCCGGAATTCTAAAGCCTGACATTCTAGGTCCAGGTGTAAACATCCTTGCTGCATGGCCCGTATCTGTGGAAAATATTACCAACACAAAATCTGCATTTAACATGATATCAGTTACCTCAATGGCTTGTCCTCATCTCAGCGGTGTCGTGGCTTTGCTAAAAAGCTTGCATCCTAATTGGACTCCAGCTACCATTTAGTCAGCAATCATGACTACTGCTAACGTTGTAAACCTAGCCAGGCATCCAATTGAAGACGAAAACTGCCTTCCTGCCAACATTTTTGCCACTGGTTCCGGCCATGTCAACCCATCAAAGGCCAATGATCCGGGCCTTGTTTATGACATCCAACCCAAAGACTGCATACCATATTTGTGTTGTTTGAATTACACAAACAGACAAGTTGGGACCTTTCTACAGCGAAGGTTGAATTGCTCGACCGAATCAAGTATACCAGATGGGCAATTAAACTATCCAGCATTTGTTACTACTTTTACAGTTCTATCGAATTTTCAGACCTATACTAGGACAGTAACAAATGTTGGTGAATCTAAATCCTCGTACACCTGGCGTTGATGTGCGTGTAGAGCCCACGACACTGAATTTCTCGAAGTTCAACAAGAAGATGATACATCGAGCGACATTCAATCGATTGGCTACTTCAGGAAACAATACTGTTGTTCAAGGTTATCTGAGATGGAATTCAGACAAGCATGCTGTGAGAAGTCCTATAGCAGTTATACTGTCCTAGATATGTCTAATTACAGCACTCGATTTCAGTGTTGAGATTACAAATGTGGATTTCTGAATAAGCACCCTGGAATGAGTAAATGTAGTTTCTTTCTCAATTTGTAGTGCTTCCTTGTAATTTACTGTAATGGTGTGCACTATAAGACGCAGATCTAAAATCTTCAGTTAAAACTTCTGCTTTATAACAATCCAATACTCTTTGTTTCTTAATTACGAAATGCACGGAAAAATATACGAATATTCAACAAATGTGGATTCGTAATATGCTTGTTTTCCAAATAAGAATATTTATCCACCTGTGAAGTCAATAAGCTCAATTCAATTTTATTTGTAGCACACTGTAAGTGGAGCAAGTTTCAGTATCTAAGCAATAAATTATTAACAAAATTTTAGTTTCGTTTTCTTCTTTTTATTAGGGTACAGTATTATCTTCTAAACTACTTTTAAATACAATCAAACAAGCTCTTAGATTGTGGCCCATAGAGTTTCTAAACAGATCCAAGTTTAATAACTGTTGTTGGGATATAACTTTGATTTATAACGGAATACATGAAATCCAAGAAATCCTCATTAGCTAATAACGAAACAAAGCTAACCCTTTGGCTACTTTTTTACTTCCAAGGGCACATAGCAATTAAAACTTCTAACTTTCCTAACAATTTGATATCACAAAAAAGACTTGCATTTGGGACGAAAGACAAATATAAAAGGGAGTCCATTTTCCTTCGTGAATAGGAGCCTATCCCGCAACGCCACACCTTCATGCCACAGAAGCTATCCCCTCTTGGCAAATGCCGCCATCAGCTGTACAACCGCGTTGGTTTCTAATTTTGGGGGACCCCCAACCTGTGGACTAGACCAAGGTCAAATTGCTGTTTCTTATTATCAAAAGTTTACATATGCTATTCTTTGCAAAATTAAGTAATGCTGTTGACAATACTAAAGAGATGTGTACAAAATTTAACACTTGTTATACCAATATTTCACGAGGTACGAGTGGTAAACCGGGATTCCACCACGATGATTGGACATTATGTCTACTCCTTGAGGGATGTCACGAGACCGACAAAGAAACCCTGAGCATTCCAATATAAAAACAGCAAGCTTCTCTTAATATATACTTGCTTACCTGAATTCATTGCAGCCATTCACTTGGTACAAGAACTGTATCTTTGCCTTGTGCATTCCAAGCCAATATATCCTTAGACATGACAAGAACAATGATATCTCTATGGAACGAATCCATGGATAAAATAATAAAACTTCTATGACCTGTACAGTAAGTAACATTGAATTCATGGTATACTTTCACACCTCACGAGAACGAGGATAATTTAACCACTTGACTTCGGTATGATAGATCTACATTACCACATAAAACCGAACAAAAACCTGAATATACATGCATGTAAAGAGAAGAGGAAGAGATTGCAATATTTGTTAAAGAGTATACTTAATATGGACCAAATATTGAGGGTAGACAGCTTTAAAGATTTTTACTTCATCAAAGAATAAGAATTTCATATTTTCGAGGATAAAATATCTTTATTCTAACTGCAAATCAATCAAAATAAATTGATGAACGAAGTAAAGCCAACCCTATGTACACAGTCAAGATATCTCTTAGGCACACATAAAAAACTCAATCTACAACAAATAGTAAACAAAACAAAATTGTATTGAACAATAAGAATTTCATATTTTCTAGGATAACATATCTGTTTTCAACTGTAAACCTTAATTGAGGAACAAAGTAAAACCAATCCAGAGGACACAATCACGATATCTCTTAGGCATGCATAAAAAGGCACAATTAACAAGTAATAGTAAGCAAAACTGAAATTGGCAAGAGAATCATCATAATAACATATCAATCAATAAGCTAGTGTTCAAGCAATCTCACACACTGAGAGTGCAGAGTGCAAAAGGAGAGGTTAAAATCTGAAAGAAAATAAGTAAAGAATTAATGGAGTAAAACCTACTCGAAATAAAATGTATCCAATTTTAAGAGGATTGTAATATTTTTATACAGAATTTTGATGACAAGATGATTTCTCAGAATACATCATAAACTTATCCTCTAACCTTCCTTCATAGTTGATGCAAAAATCCCAATCCGACTTTCGGAAATCAAAATTGATCCAGCCTCCTGTCAGGAGCTTCACCCGCATACTGTCAAGTAGGCAATGGGCTTCTATTTAACTACAGAAATGGAGCTGCATGTTGACTCCTCAACCGAATCCTGGAGGCACATCAGGATCTTCATCGTTAGGATCACCTGACTGCTTATGCTCCAGAATAGAAGAAAATCCAGGTGGAGGACCAGACTCCAAATTGTCGGGCTCCGATATAGCTGGTGAGCACAATTTTCCTTCTATTACTTCTTTTATTTCTTTTCCTTTACAAATCATTGGAGCCCCCAGCTTATCATTTGGTTTCTGCACATTGTCGTTCTTCTTACTCTGATCTTGATCACTTAACGCAAACCCAGGCGGTTCATTTTGCTCACCATCGGTCACTGTAGCATCAATATCATTGACTGAAACAATAGAATGCACATTATTCTCAAGAGTCTTACCAACAGGCTGCAAATCGACGTGAGAAGATGTCTCGCAATGGTTATTTCCTCCTGGGTTTGACAATTTATTGTAAACTGATTGCACTGTTTCAACTATCTCTGTTTTCATGCCATCCCCAGATCTAATTATGTTCCAGACACCATCAGAAATTTGGCTCATGACTTTTTCCCTAGAATAGAGAAATACAACGAAATAAAACTCTTAAGTAAAACCAAATATCTGCTAACTTGCATAATAAAGAAACTTTTATCAGAAATCTAAAGGTTGAGTAAAGAAACTCTACATATAACCAAATCAGAAACTTCAATGTTACCATACTCTTTTTTTCCTACAAAAAATACTCATGAAAGTTTATAAATAAAAAATTTATCAGAAATCTGAAGGTTGAGTAAAAAAAAGATAACTTATTTCCTTTTAAGTCAATTAATTAGAGAACAACCTTACCCAATCTCTTTATGTATGGCATCAGAAAGTTGCCGTGGTTTCATAGTTTCAGCACCTGGATGGTTAAGCGCCACTGATTTCTTTACCATTGATATGATATTGTTTCTCAACTCTTCCTGGAAAAATCATGTTCAGAAAATCTGAATGGTGAGTACAGAATGAAGAATCAAACAAGAGCGAGGAGGAAACTGGTAAAAAGATGGAAGAAAAAATTATAGCTCATCCTGCAAAATTCATCTAGTCCAGAGGGAGAAGAGGAAATGAAGAGAAAAGAAAAATGGGTTATATCACCAATACATCTATGCTCTAACATAATCAAATCGCATATCATAATTGAGTAAGAGATAAAAACAAGGATGACCTAAAACATATAAATCATTTCACATGCTCCAAAGGACAAAAGAAAGCATAAGCAAAACAGCCTAAAGCTGTCCCTCTGCATTTCTTCTTGCTGGAGCAATAAATCATGAAAATCCAAGTTTAAACAAACTCTAAATTCCTAGTCATGAAAGACAATATACAGTCTAATCAAGTACCTGAAATTAAGAAGCTACAAAAATAAGATAGAAAACCAGTATGATACAAAATTAAGTGTTTATCAGTCCCAGAACAGCTCCCCAATAACTGGCTTTTGGTTCAAAGTCATGGCTTCTCTTTTTTCCTATTCATTATTACTCCCAAATCAACTCTTCAACGAAAACACTGAAGAAGAAGCTTTTTCCTGTGGTATCTAAAACTTTCATTATAGATTCAAAAAAAAAAATTCCCTTAATTCTCCTTTCTCAGCATTATAATTTACATTTATAACTTAGCCAAAATTATTTGAACATAATATATACAACCATTTGGTAAAAATATGAAAGGTTCTCTCTCTATAGGAATATCGTTACAATAGTGGTGCAATGACATGTTGTCAAATTATAGCTTCCAAATGTAACTAAAACCAGCTGTTAAAAGACAAATATGATTGGATAGTGATACACGTTGTCATCACTATTATTGAAAAGCAAGAAAATAATATCATTTAACCGATGATTTTCATATAAATGTGATCGATCACCAGGCATGAAACTCTCAGATTGAATAGATGGGTATTGCTTTCAATGATGAAGCCTTCATTGTTAAGAAAAAGGAAGAAACTTATAGTCCTTAACATGCACTCAACCAGCTCAAATTTGAGTATAAATATATATGAATCTTTTCATTGTCTTGAAGGAGGGTGGTAGAAACTTCAAGTTAAAAAGCATCTGGTTCGCAGCGGTCACAAGCATAAGTCATTATAATTGCAAATATTACAAAGTTTCTTGTATTACATCTTGTGCCAAAGAGATTGACTTACATAGATAGTGAACTTATTTAGTCAATCAAATATGGTCGTTTATGATTCATTTCCTTCTCATGAATACTCTTTTATTTCTTTTCCTTTTCTAGTAGTTCCTTTCTGATCGGCTACATGATTGAATATTGATGCATGAGGAAAAAAAATTTGTATACATCAAAATCTAATATTTCCCTATTGTCAGGAGAAAATCTTCTGCAACTCAACAAAGTAATTCCTCCACTAATAGTCACATTTTCATTACAATCAATGCCATTAAAATACATCCAAAATATTAAAAGCTCTTAGTTTTGTATATAAGCTAGATTTAGCAATATGGATAAGAGGTGTAGATTGGATCAAACAACTGTTATGAATTACCACCGAGAATAGAATATCTTTTGAATGAAAAAATTCTCGGTTACAAAACACAAGCCGCCAAGTTTAAACCCAAGTGCATCTAGTCAAACATCTAGCTTTTTAAAGCCTATTGAAGTCAATATCCATTAAAAGGATAAGAGTAAAATAAAGAAAGGGAAGATTTTTGTTTCTTTATTCAACCCAAACAATACAATAAAAAACAAACCACATGAATAAAATCTTAGAGAAAGCAATGTGGTTGATAACCACTAGCCATTGAATTCTTCCCCCAGTCTCTACTCTCCTTGTCTCCATCTGGGCTTTGCAGTCCACGTGTTGCAGAATGTTAAGGCATACAAAAGAAAAGAATAGAGGACCACATGGTTTCATCTCCTCCACGTGCAAAGCCATCGTGTGACACTACAGTTAGGAGGATGAATTTGTAAGATAGGTCACATCTATTCGCCAAATATTCCTTGCATCTGTCCATTGTTTTTATCCAACTTAACACTGGCAACAAGAAAAATAAAAATTTTGAAAATCTTTCCCAGAAGTAAAACCCAGTATCCATATTCTTTTTATGCCATAACTTTTGGTATGGCAGAAGAGAGACATGAGACTGTTTTAGGATCAAGTGAAGAGCAGATACAAAGGTCCAGCAAGCATTGATTATTGCTATGTGAAATAAGATGCCACTATAGAGAGTCCCTGAGGGTACAACCCCGACATACTTCGCTAAGAAACACGAAGAAGGACAGCTTTAGCCTCAAAATGATTTTAGTAGTTTATCAAAAAATCTATATGTTGCGTAGAGCAGTTTCCTTTCTATGCAAGAAACAATTAATGCCCTGTGAGATAAGATGCCAACCTTGTAAGTTGTAAGAGACCCTAAGGGTGCACCCGTACAAGTACTCCAAACTTCACTACACAGTATGAAAAAGATAGCCTTAGCCTCAAAACAGTTATAGTAGTTTGTCATTATACCTATATGCCATGTGCAGTAGTTTTCTTCCTAAGTTGGAAAATTTACATTAATCATGCGGACAAAATGTAGTCACTCTAACAAGGAAGACATTGATTCTTATTTTTTTCCAGATTTCTAGTCATGGCTCATTTGCATTACTAAGTTCATAATCTTTGTTACCATGTCAACGAACACAAATAATTATTTTGTGTGCCCGCTAAGGAAGGATCTTTTCTCCTTTAAATTGCAGAACAATTTCAGACCCTAATCAACACATTGGCAACCTTAAATTAGTACCACTTGAAGAATAAGCTGGAAAATAACAACAAAATTGAAGATAACAACCCTCAAGGCTTATCAACACCTTATCAAAGCCCATTGCCAATTGATAAGGATCGATCGCCTCTACATCTAGATTAGAGTCTCTATTACCTTGTATTGTTATCTTTACCACTTTGTATGGTTATCTTTATCGTTGTATAGTTATCCTCTCATTTTCAACTATAAATATGTACCACGTGACACATTCATTTCATATCAATGAAATATTGAAATTTAGCACGCTTTTATTCTTTACATGGTATCAGAGACTCACAAGTTCTTCTTCATAAAAACTTTTTGTCCACCCTTTTTCAGCCCACTTCCTCTATTTCTTCTCTTGTCATCCTCTCCAATATTGTCACCAATGACTGAAAACACTGTCACCACTGTTATCCAAAATAGACTCCACCTCTAATAATCTAGAGCAAATCAATGCTAGCACTGAACTCCTTCTCTGCGTCGCCTCTTCTAACTACTTTTCATAGCTGGTGCACTTCACCTCTCTTTTCTATAATATTAATCTCATGCGAATTTTTTAGGGCACATCTTATCCCCTCAAACTATAACTACCATGTCCAAACCCTAAATCATGCCTTCCCATATTCATTGTCTTAAAAAGCTATATATAGCCCCAAATAGGCAACTCATGCCTAGTACACTAAGCTTAAAGGTTTTCTTATCTTAAGGCTTCACAAATTCTAAGAGTAACTCATCTCCCTTCCTGTTCTACTCTAAATCCATTAGCATCTAGTTCCTTGTCTATGTTGATGCCTCCTTGTCACCGAAAATGATAATAACGTTGTATATTGATGCCTTCTTTATGTGCTTTTAGATAAAAAATTTAGGGTCTCTTAGCTACTTGGCAACGAGGTCATTCAATCATCCTCTGGTATGTTCGTTAGTCAACATAAATACATTAGGGACCTTTTTCCTCGAACCAAAATGGTAGGTGCCAAGAAATGTGACGCACTTGTCTAGTACAACCTCTCTCACACTTCATGATGGTGTCCCTTCAGCTAATTCCACTCTATATCGCCACGTAGTTGGTGACCTCCAATACTTCTCTCTCACTTGCTCGCATGTTTCCTTTGATGTAAATAAACTATCTCAATTCATGCACCACCCCTCTAATAATCACTGGTCTGGTGTCAAAAGAACTCTCTGCTACCTCAAACATACCATTCACCATGACTTACTCATTTCCAAACACTCCAACCTCATCTTGACAACCATTACCGACGTTGATTGGGATAGTAATCATGATTACCTAGTTCCACCTCTGCTTACATTATTTATCTTGGTGTTACTCATGTTTTTTGGTGCTCTCAAAAGTAGAAAACGATTGCTAGATCCTCCATTGAGGCTGAGTATCACGCCCTTGTCTCTTACTCAACTGACGTTCTTTGGATAAAAAAAAATATATTACACGAGCTCAATTGCAATTACCTCATCTCCCTACCATATTATGTGACAAAATTAGAGCTACATCTTTCACAATCCGCATGAAGCACTTTACTATTGAATATTATTTTGTGTGTAATCATGTTTCTAGTATCTCATTTGTTGTCTCCTATATTTTCTCCAACGTCAACTGGCTAATACTCTTACTAAGCCATTATCTACAGCCATGTTCACACATTATCCAAGATTGGAATCTCCAATGGGACTCCATCTTGGGGGGCCTATTAAGGATAAGTAGAATGTAACAAGAAGATTGAAGATAACTCAAAATGTTTCACCACCTTATCAAAGCTCATCGCCAACTGATAAGGATTGATCACCTCAACATCTATATTAGAGTCTTACCAGCTTGTATTGTTATCTTAATCACTTTGTATAGTTATCGTTATCATTTGAATAGGCATACATTGTCAACTATAATATGTATCATGTGCATTCATTTCACATTAATGAAAAATTGAAATTTATTATTCTATTACAATTAAAAAGGCAAACAATACAGAATCACTCCTATGTATAGTGTGTAGCAGTAAATTAAAATTGAGGAAAACACTTCTTGCACATTTAGTTCAAGTCGTTTCATCACTTTTCAAATAAACCCTAGGTACTTAAATTAATCGATTCAATTTCTTATTTATATAAACGCATACATAGATATATACTCACGTTTTCTTTGAGTTTACGGACGATTTTAACACGGAGCATGTCAAAATCTCCTTCATCTTTGAGTTTCGATATAACATCTTCCGCTTTGATATTGCCATCTCTCACACCACCATTGTTTTCCATTGAAATGCTATTGCATAGAAATACAAAGAGTAATACGATTTGAGTCCAAAATCAACAAAATAAAAAGGTAGGGTGCACGGTGACTTTGGTAGGCACTTGACTTGTGCGAGGAGCCACGTACAGATATCTTCTGCAGGCTGGTTAGAGAGGACTCGAGTCAATTCAGAAGTCGGGTCGGGTATTGAGAAAGGGCAAGGGTCAAAATATTTACGGGGGACTTGTTGAAATATCCTTAATTTTTGTATGCTTTTGAAAACGGGTACTTGTGCTCTTGTTTAAATTCCATTTTTTAAAAAAATAAAATACATTTTTAAATAGTATTTTGACCTAATTTCAATTACACATCTTTTAATAAAATAATTTTAAACACAAATTTAAATTTTTTTTCTTCTTTTTTAACCATATTTTTTCATCAAAATACTATTAAAAAATGGTGGCTCAAACATGCCCTATATTTACATCACAATTTTTATTTTTTATACCACATTTTACTTGGATTCAAGGTTCTTAATTTTGCTCATTATAACAATAATATTCCTAACGATTTCATGTCATTCTTATCCTCAAACATTCAAATGATTAACATATTTTATATTTGATAATAGTTTTATATTCAATTTTATATTTGAATTTAAGTAAAAGCAACTTATTTTCTCATCATATTCTTATTAAATAAATAAAAATAAAAAATATATATATTTTCCCTCATTTCAAAGTATGAAAACAAAATATTTTGACATAAAGTCATCATTAAGGACAAAACATACTAGTTAATGGAAGATTGAATATAAAAATTCGACGAGAAAAAAAAAAGTTGAAAAACCAATTGTTAAAATAAGCAAAAATTGAGGAGGTTAACAATAATTAAAATGTGATATATCAAATAAAACTTGTGGTGACAATATAAAAAACCTTTGAAAAATCATTGTATATATGGACTAAAACATAAGTACTATAATTTCACCTTGTTAACACTGTAAGATACTAAGATATACGGTGGAAACGGGCAATTGAAAGAAGGGTGGAACTCAAAATCTTGCAAGCTTCTAATCAAACAAATAAAAATTATAAGAGGAAATATTTCACAAAT
Source organism: Fraxinus cuspidata (assembly GCA_903798385.1). NCBI lineage: Eukaryota > Viridiplantae > Streptophyta > Magnoliopsida > Lamiales > Oleaceae > Fraxinus > Fraxinus cuspidata. The sequence goes on from CAIGRP010034162.1 coordinate 10,650, forward strand.
CAAGTTCAAACAAGGTCAAGGGCAACAATTGCTTCAACTACTTTTTATCCAAAGTTTATCTTCTCTAATGGTTCGTTTGATTGTAATAATGGAATTAGGGTGGAAAGAAAATGAATTCTAAGGAATTAAATTGCCTAGAATTGTTTTCTTGGGAATTGTCAATTAATTATGTTTGATTGGTATAATTTTCAACCTGAAAATATTAAAATTTTGGATCTTTTGGTGTTCGTTTGACTTTGTTTTCCATGGAAATTGCCTATTAAAAGAAAAAAAATTTACAATTGGAGATATAATTTGTTTCAATTGCCAAAAAATAAAATTCAATGAAAACCTGGAAAAAGGGGTCACGTGGGGGGGGGGGGGGGGGGGAA
>CAIGRP010034165.1:0-14431 GCA_903798385.1 Fraxinus cuspidata
TTGCTTCTTCTCTATTCTACATCACAATCTAACAGTTTTGTTGATATATAAACCTGAACAAGCAAAAAATTCACATGGGAAAAATATTCAGACTTCTTTATCCAAAATCCTTATAGCCTGCGTCCTAGTGCTTACTCAATAGTCAAATATGGAATAGAAGAAAAGCAAGCATTGGCAACAGCTATTGCTAACTCCTGATATTCTAGATATTGATGGTCCATTTCATAGCAGATTGAAGCTACAAAGAAACATGATGTGTCAAAACTACAAACCCGATAGTGGCAATGAAGCTTGTTGTAAAGGAACCATCCGAAAAATGCAGAAGCAAACAACTCTTGCCCACACCTGCAAAAACAAACGAGTAAAAGATTGAATTTTCTAGCTACACCAAACAAGATGATTACTCAAAGAATTGTCAGCTAAGGTATGTATAAACAGTTCAAAAATTTCATAAAAATTAGAGGTAGTTAGCAATGTGAACATAAAGAATAACTGGCGAGTATAAAGAAATTCTTGCAGCATGACCAGAAAGCAACAATGACATCATGACCCTGTGACAAATGCAGCAGAAAAGAATAAATAATTTGCTTTCAAGAGTAAAGAAAGAAAAGATAACATGTGCACTCTTCAGAATGAAAAAAATTTATCCAACAGTACCAAACTACATCAAATTAACACAACCTGAACTGTGTATGACATCTAAGAAGGAGAAAAAGAAATGTGGCTAGCTGGTCTTAATATCTTGAAGTGAAAAGGCAATTTAAGATATATATAAATAGTTTCTGTTGATCCTTGGGGAGGATTTTGAAAGGAGAATGTGAAAAATTATTGAAATTGATCCCAAGGAAGTGCATATATGTCTGCATTGTCCTAAAAGGACCAGTTACATAAAATAGAAGGCCATAAATAGAACAATGTGCGAAAAATTCAGGACAGCAAGCAAAACATAAAAACATTAGTCTTCTTTTTTAATTTATTTTTCTGGGCCGCAGCAACAGTACCATTTTCTGTTCGTTGATCCAACTTCTGAGATGTATAAAACTGTTGCATTTTTATTGTCTCTAATTTACATTTTATTCTATTTTAGGTTGATGACAGGGATGAGAAAGCCAGCGCATTTAAGTATAATCTCAAGAGCTGATGCATTTATTCAGTTTAGGATTATATCCCTTGAATTTCTGGTGACTGCAAGCATGTATATTAACTTTACAACAAAATCCCACATAATGAAAAGCAATGAGAATCTTCATGAGATAGAATGATGTCAATAGTTAAACTATTATATCTCAGGCCGCCATGTTTGAAATCCAAAATCGGGATATGATTTTTCATTTTTCAAAAGCAACCCCATTGTAAGTTGTTATATTTCCCTTAACTGCTTTACGCAGCCTAAAAATTGATCTTTTGGAGTTATTGAATAAAGCATTATTTTCTACAGAGCTTCCACGAAACAGTTGAAGCAATGAAGAATGCATCTCAAAAATGACAATAAAATCTAAATCAAGCATTAGCTAAAGGCTACACAAAGCTCTTCCGCATTACAGAAAATAATTCAGGAAAAGCAGACCTGTCCACAAATCATAATAATATCGGCATCCACAATCAAATGCACCTTGATTGGCAATCACTCGATCCAACAGATCTCACAAATTATTGATAGGTGAAGAAGATAAGAAAAATAGACAGCAGATACAACCGCTGTCACCAATGAGAAGCTGTTTAATCAAATAATCGTAATCGGCTCTAGCCCTGACTGGTGGAGCTGCCATCTTCCTCTCCTCTCTCTCTCTCTGTACATAAAGTAAACCGCGTTTGTACGCGTATGTATATTCGTATACACACTTGAATTCGTATTCGAAAGTGGTCTATTTCTCTCATCAAAGTAGCAATTTCCATTTTTCTTCTATTTTCGGCCGTGGACAGTTTCTCAAGGATAGCAGGCAATTTTCGAAGTTAAAATATGGTTTAATCATTTTTTCAAATATAGCCTATTTGTCCGGACTAAAATAAAATTTTTATTTAAATTAGAGTTAATAATTAATTTTTATCATATAATTTATAGAGTTCATAATTTTTCAATAAGCGTCTCAGTGGAAGGAGAATGACATGCAACGCCAGATACTACTGACCATCTTCTTGTCTAAAACAAAGGTATGTTACGAGTTCATAAAGCCGCCTCAATACGAGGGATCCCTCAAAATCAAAATAGAGAAAGGCGGGCGGGGCTTCCGCACGAGTCTCCCCCTCTTCCCGATCAAGATAGATGGGAAGGAGCCTATCAAGTCAAGTAAATAAGATATTTTATTAAAATTTACTAAAAATTAATTTCCACCTAGAAAGAATTAAGTTTACAAAATTATTTATAAGTAGATAAATTTTGGTTTAGCTAATATAAAAATAAGTAAGTTGCATATTTTAACAATAAAATAAATGTTATTTGTCAAATAAGTAACTTGTCCGAATAAGCTTAACTTAAAATGATCAATTCTATAAAATTTTAGTCATGTTTGACCTCCATTTCTAAAATTCATTTTTTCTTTCCTAAAATCATTTTTATTCACATATTTCATGAGACCAACAAGTTTTCAACTACACATTTTAATAATTTTTATCAAAATTCACTAAAAATATAATTTTTATTCAAACCAAGCAAGGGCAAATATCATGATAGATGGATAGTAATGGCCCTTTCAATTAGTTGTCTCCATTTTTTTTTATCCATTTTACTCGTGTATTGAAGAATGCATAGAGTAGAACACGTTAAAATATGAAACTGAAACGTATTGTTTGGTTCGAAATTTCTTGAGAAGCTAATCATACATCGAGCAAGGTTCAAAGATTTTTTTTTTTACTGTCCTATGCTAATTCCACCGATAAACTCGGTTTTACTTGACCGGAATATGCGTCTAGGTATTTGTTTTTGTTTGGACCAACTTTTTTGTATGTATATACATATATATTTCATTTTCAATCATACATTCTACGCTACGTCTAGTTTGTTATTTCGATGGATATGGAATTAACAAGAAGCCGGTCTAGTGTTTATTCCAAAAAGAGTAATGTTATATGCAGTCACTAACTACCGTAGTCACCATACGTGGCATACATGTGATGGCTAATGATTTGATGCATTGATATGATAATTATTTATTGCATCATGCATCAAATCAATAATCGTCACATGTATGCCACGTTGGAGATTACGATAGTGAGCGACTACAAAATAACATTATTCTTCCAAAAATGATTTTAATAAAGTTATGGAAGTCATTATTTTCATTCCATTAAATAGAAAACAGAAATGATAGTTACTGTCCTAAGCTAATTCCAGCAAGAAACTCAGTGAAGACCGTAGTGTAATTTTTCTTTGTTCACCAACAAGTTCATAAAAATTTGACAGAACATTCAATTATAAATAGAGAAGTAAAATACATAAATGGATAGCCTATAAACAGAGTGTACATCAATGCAATGCAAAAACAAGTCGTCTCACCACAAGCTCCATAGTAGCGTTGCGATTGATATACATTAAGGATGCTTTGTCCGAAAGAAAGGGAAATTTGTCCATCCAGCATAACTGCAAAAGCACCAATAGTTTCAGGCCCTTGAAAATATATGTAATAGTATATCTGAAGAATTAATATTTACTAAAATTACATGATGTCGAACCAATTCCATGAAAGATGACAAGATAGGGTTCCTTATTAAAATGAATGTTCATTACTCAAATTGATCAGATTTGGATACAACAATCAAATATATAATTAGACCTGGGCATGGTTCGGGGTGGGTTGGCTTTGAGCCCAATCTGAAACCAAAACCGACTTGGTCAGTTTGGGTATATTATGACCCAAATCAACCCAATCCCTCTACTGAAACCGAACCAAATCAATCCAATTTGGGTTAGTTTGATTTGGTTAGTAGGTTTGGACATTGATTCGAGTTAAAAAAATTATATAGTTAAAGTACATGATGATGAATTCTCTGTTACCGGATTGGAAAATGCATCGATTGCATACAACAGACATGAAATGGAGCGTCAAAACAAAACTAGTAATCTTAGTTTATTTATGTAGCAAGCCCTGGAGATATAAGGATACATGGTGAAACAATTCAACTTGCAGTTAACATTTAAACCTCAGCCGTTACTCTGTCACGTGACCACACTGCATTATTTTGCACTTCAAAATCTTCCTGTAGAGAAAATAATCATTTCCCTATATACAGGAAGACAAAAATTTCCATACACGTTCTGCTCAGTCTTGAAAAGAAAAAGCCAAGCATGTCCATGTCAACGCCAGGTCTACAAGATTCAGTTTAAAGCCATAGACATTATATATGATTTGGCTCAGAGAAAGCGGTGATAACAAGCCAAGCAGATCTGCATATGTTAGCATATGGATAGATTGGAGGCAAAAAAAAAAAAGCCTGATCTACACTGGAAAACAAAAGGACTGCTCATTCCCTAAATGGTAAGACAATTATTCATCAGATGAACAGACATGAAATATAAATATGCTTGAGACATAATTTTTCTGCTCAGTCTCGAAGACAAAGAGGGACATGTTTATCTTAGCACCTTGCTTTATATTCTTGTCTTAGACAGCAGAACACCTTAATATCATACATGGTTGAGGTTAGAGCCAAGGATTATACTAGACTGGGAACAATTTGATGCGTCGGTATCAGCAATAAGTAGACAAAAGCCAAACCTATTTTAAGAAAGGAGAAATGGCCACTCAAAGTTCATTAAATGTCTAAAATCAGCACTATCGGATAGTTGGATACTGGGTAAGATTCTAGGAATCTCAATGCTATCATGGAAGCTATACCAAGTAAATATGTTGGCTTTACCTAAAAAAACTTGAAAGCCAGTTTTAAAATCCCATTGCAAGATTAATCCATATTCCACTGATCACTAATGACTAATGTTTCTGAGCATTACAATGCTACTCCTACTTTACTTCAAAAGTTGATTCAGCAGTAACAAACCATGGATGCGAGTTAAGTGCAAAAGTTCTAGAGGCTGGTGCAATTTACAGACCAAATTTGAAAAGCCCTTTAGCCTAGCAAAAAAGCATAGACAACGCCTAGCTCCGGTTCATCTTGGATTGGTTCACTTGGCATCACACAGAAGTATCCGCACACCTCAAAGAATTAGCACGCAAATATAATGGATGGTAACAAATTCACACAATCTTGTACACTGAAGTATGAGATTTGGTTCTAGTTACCTCTCATGTCACAGTGTCTTTGACAGCCAAGAGAATGCCTCTGAATTATGCAGTCCTCCTCTTTCTTTTTGAATGTAATTCTCCAAGGAAAATGCACTCTCATCGATTTGGTCACTGGACATTGCATCCTCAGCTAATTTTACAGCTGCAATTTGAGACAGTTGGAAGTTTAAGCCAACTTGTTGCAATTTTCTAGCAGCGTCTTCCTCTCCAAGCATCAGAAGGGAAATCAACAGAGATTTAAGTTCACGTTTTGCTCCATCAGCCAGAGACATCCCCTTTATATGCTCTAGCAAAGCCATCTCCTCGCCAGGGCTGGATGATAACAAAATGCATTTCATAAAATGCAACAAACATGAACCGAAACAAAAAAGGAAATTCTTGAATTTACATGTACCTTCCAGCACGAATTTTTCCTCTATTTCGCTGACGCCTGTAATCTCTGCCCTTGGTAGATATACTTGAGCTGAAAGATGCAGTTGAACTTCTTCTTGTCCTGCTCATGAAAGAAAGCCAGTATACAGTTCATATTTATGTCATAAACAAATATTCATGTACACTAAAACTAAATAGTGACAATTATTTATCAGCAAGACGTTTAGAACGCCATTATGATTTTTGTTTCCTCAGGAATCTCCCTTCTGTAATCCAGTTATTATCAAACACTATAGCTTCATAATAACATTCAAAAAACCAAATGCAGCTTTTCAGCATTCTGTCCGATTTAACCTCTTAATGTACTCTTGACCTCCTCACAATTGTATCCCATCCTACCTTCAAATCAATCCTTGTGGATTTATAGTTGTTATCATACACAAACAGTTCCAGTTATTTCCACTTTGACAATATAATATATCAAACTATAAGAAGTGTAGAAATCGGATTCCCCTAAGTGAATGGCTCTCAGAATTTCCCTGAGAGAGTCACTCTACGGGGCATTTCACTAGTCGAATTTCCTCGGGTGGAAGAACATAACTCAATTCAGCTATNTAGATGCCTATTCATTCCTCAAAAGTTTACACTTCATTCTAGGACCGACTGAGAAGACAGCTTCCCATCTACTGAACTCAGTAAGAGCTTGTTTTGCCAATTCCACTCGCCAAAGTTGGGAAAAGAGTAGCTCGATCGAAAGCAAGAGGAGAAGAAGAACGTTGTATTTAAGAATGAGATATTGTCCTTCTCCGACCCTTACTGCCCAATCTAAGAACAACTTATTGAAAAGGGTTCTATAGTCCGTTCGGGTCCATGAAAGATTTTGAAACTTCACAGGGTGTTCTTTTTTCTTTACTTTTTCCAGGGTGAGTGAGAGGACAGGGGGGTTCTGCTTCCAGGAGATCTGGAGCTTTACTCTGGTTATGGAATGATTGGAAATTGCCTTAACAAACATTCAAACATCGGAAAATAAATTATGAAAAACCATTGTATTACCAAATTAAACCTTCTCAGTTTGAGCTACAGAGAGTAGTGAATTAACATTTTGAATATTTTCATGGCTGATTGCGGCACATTTTTTTATTTCAAGATCACAGGATAAGGAGCATTGCTTCACTGTCAGAGAGAACCTATCTTCCAGATTGAAGAACAGAAATCAAATAAAATAGCTACCAGTTCAGTGAGTGTTGAATATGAGAAGTTAATAACATATCTCGCGTAAACCTAAGGAGCTATGACCTCCACTCCAAAACAGAAGTAAATTTATACCAGTCCTATATCGTTCTCCTCAACAAGTAATTTAAAGCCAAATAATAGAGATTATATCTTTTGTTTTTTTATCATCATCAAATCGAATGCGATCATAGAACTGTCCTTTTTCCTCTCCAAATGACTTAAAACCCCAAGTATCGGCTAGTCTCTTCTGTGAACTTACACACTCGACACTACCAGATAGATACTTGCTATGGTATGGTGCACAGTAATGGAACTTGGAGGATGAGAGTGGTTATACAGCTATAGCAGAAGAAAAAGAGACGCAAAAAGTGGTATAACATTCTGAGAATAAAGGTGGCCAGCTTAAAAATTCTAGTAAACGAGCATTTAATAGTCAAGGCACGACGTGGTTTTCTACGAGTCACAAACATGGAAGAAAATCCCTCAGCAAATCATAACACCCCTACCCCAAAAGAGAGAGAACTTCTTATTCCGCCAAGTCCTTCATTGGCATTAATGAGCTGGGAGCGCCTATGATGCTAATGGTCTCTAAGTCAGACACATTGGCTGTCTCAAGATCCAATAAAAATATGGCCAGATATTTACTTACATGCTTCAATAAATTCTACCCGTGCTGATTGATGAAAACTAGCATAAACAATTAAACAATACTGAAATTCAGGTGATAGATCAGTAAATGAAGGTTTTCTCTGACTAAAGCGCTTTTCCATATGTCACAACGTCCAATATATTATATGTCACAACGGCCAATATATCCTTCCTCGAAGATGGATGAAGTTAAGAGGTGGTAATGGGACAAGAGCCAGGAAAAAGGGAAACAAAATCCATCATAGTGACAACATCAATCAGCGCTGAGAGCATTTGATTTTAAACAATATTCTTAAGAAAAAGTCTCTAGATGCCAGATGTAAAGAGCAAATCTGGATAATATCAATGCCTATGGGAAAACATTGGCAAAAAATTCTAGCTACAAAAAGGGAAAATGCATATGAAAAGAAGGCATAATGAAGCATGACCAAGTACAGATACAAAACATACCCAGTGGTGTATGCACTCATTCCACTGAAACTACTGCTAGCTTGCGAAGCAATTTCATCATCAAGTTCGCTAACTGATCTCTCGTCCGATTGGATTTTTGCAGCAAGCAATAATCTTCTTTGGCGGACTGCTAGATATCGAGTCAAGTACTTACCAACTTTCTCCAGTCCTTCATCGTATTCACTAATAAGCGTGCTTGCGCACTCAATAGAAGCATTTTTCACTTCTGAAATGAGATCATCTCTCCTGTGCAAGAAAGAAATCCTCAAAGCCTCCTCCCAATCCCTTGCACAGACCAATAGGCTAATAGCATTGTTAAGATCACAGCAGTACTCCAGGGCAATTTTGGCAGCATCCCCTGGTTTACCAAGAGCCTGAAGTTCCTCGCAGAGCTCATGTGCCAGCTGCAAAATTTCATCCTTTCCAAGTTTAATAAGACCAGCAACTGTCAAAACCCCCTTCCAATTCCCACAAGCACGATAAGCCTTTAAAGCTTTTTCTAAACATAAACAACGCAAATAAGCGGAAGCAGCATCCTCTAAGAACTTCGTGGAACTAAGATGATCTCCCCATGCTTCAAGAACTTTCCATCTCCTATGAGGATCACCAATCAGCTGAAGCCCCAAGGGAAAAAGTTTGGGATTGTTCTTCATCAGCTTCATAGAATCTTCGTAGTAAGCATCTCCTGCAGACATAATGTGCCTGAGAGCATGTTCATGCCTATGCAGTTTAAGGTCTATGTTATATTGCATCAAAACTGTTGGCATACATTCCAATTCCTGGAGTATTGGAAGAAATTCTTTTGGATCCTTTTGGGAATTCAATGCAACAATAGCTGCTAAATTCAAATCATAAAGTCCTAAAGCAGCTTCAAAGACAGCATCCGGGTCAGCCAACCATAAGAGATGCTTCAGAGATTCCTCAGCAGAAGGATAGGACACTCTCAGGGTATCATCTGTTACAGAGAGCTCCCTATCTCGGATAACCTTTATTCTTCCCAAAGCTTCCTCCAGAGCTGGGGGATCAGTTCGAGCTAAAGTAGTCAAAATGCAGAGCTCCCTCGCAGGACTTTCCTCAATTTTCTCTTCAAGAGCCTTACGTATAGCCATCAGGACGGAAGAGACTTTGTTGCTATCATTCAAACCCTTGGGTCCACCATGTCCTACAGATTTATCTTCATTTATGCAAGGTAGGGACATATAATTTTTGTACAGTGTCTCCATGACATCTTCATTCTTCACTGCACAAGCAAACTCAGTTATATAGTTCAGGTTATTAACCTGTTTCACAAATTCTGCAGCTGACTGAAGAAAGGCTTGCCAACCACAATGGTCGACAATAACATTAAAATCTATCCTATGCCGCCGTACCATGAGCAATGCATCTCTAAAACGCCTTTGGACCAGAGCATTGACAACTGAAGCAAGGACTAATTTCCTTGGATAGACACATTCAAGATTTCCTCGAGTTGTTTGCATTATGATAGCAGACTCATCTTCATGAAGGACTCCAACAACCTGTGCCCCCTTTTCCCATATGTTTATACATTTTTTTTCATTTGCACCCTTACCATTCTTCATAACAGGCAGGAAATTATCATATTTCTCTTTAAATTGTCCAAGCAAAATATCAACAATGTCAACAATAAATAATAGATCCTGTTTAGTCGCAATTACCAAATGTGTAATCCTTTTGCAAGCAGAATTAGAGTAAACTGAAAAACTACTACAGTTGTTACACATTATCATTCCCTTAAGATGAAGCCTGCCATTGTCATCGAGCCCAAAAAGAAAATCTTTCTCTTGCTCATCATAGCCTCCAATAGGAGCAATGACCATCAATGGGCAGGATGCTAAAAAACCCATGTCATCACATCTCTGAAGAGGAACTTCTTTGTCCATGCCCAATTTTGATATGTACTCAAATACTTTTCCACCATCAAATTGAACAAATGCTGAATATCTATTAAATGGTTTAGGAGCTATACCAATTACTATCTGTTCAAGATAGGTTTGACTGGAAACATTCCCGTGCCAGCCCGAACATGTCATTGAACCAGGAATGTGATTTTCAGAACAAGTAAGCTGAAATTCTAGCAGGTAATATCCAGCACACCAATCCTTGTTAAAATCTTTTCCCTTAGTGAAATTACTATGACTGAAACCAAAATGGGAAACACTAAGAAGCACACGTGAATCCAACCATGCGATATGTATAAAAGATCCAAAACCAGTATCTGAGGACATAATCTCAACTTTAAATTCTTTGCCTTCTAGCTCATCCCACTGATCAAGCAGAGGAAGTTCTACTATACACAAACTTCCATCTGACAGAGATGCAGCTAGATGAGTTTTAGAAACATCAGAACACAGAGCCATATCCCTAACAGCGGCAGGAAATTCTAAGTTAAAAAAGTACATAGGAGGTGGCATCAAGGATAAAGAAAGTGGAGTTATTAGTATCTTTGAGCCATCAATGACAAATGCTGTTGAGTTCTCCATGACAGATGTAACCCAGAAAAACTTGTAAGTTGTAATTTGGCCATGAAGAGTCCAACAAATCAACTGTAAAGGCTTTGTTGGATCCCACATGAACTTAACTGCATCCTGCTTTAAATATCTGATCTCTTGCTTTAAGTACCAATGATTATTACTGAATAACCAAATCTTGATGGTGTCAAATGTTTCACCTCTGATGACAGCAGCAAGAAGCTCTGAGTTACAGTTAAACTTAAGGATTTCTAGGGTCACATCAGTTCCTAAATTGATACTGAATGAGCTTCTTTCTAAACCGTTTCTCTCAAAGAAAGCTATGGATGGACACTGCTTCTCTTCCTTCCTATCATAAGCTGTGGCAATTCGTGCTCCACTTGGCATCCAATCTACAGCTGATCCCATAAAGGACTTTAATTCTGAGACAGAATGGAGTGTCCCAGAATCACGTTCCCAAACTTTAAGCTTCTTACTCAAGGGAAAAGAATCATGCACCTTGCTCAATGTCGCAAAGAATTTCCCATCCCCTCTCCATGAAATGGGACTTCCAAATGAATAGCTAGAAGAAAATGTTGATTCCTATAAATATAGTTCAATATAATGACTCATTAAACAATTATATAAAACAGTAAAAACTCAATTTTCCATGCTATTGTTACACCATACGAGTATTTGAAACTATCTTTCTTTCAAACAAGTGCTATTCACTAGATGTGAAAGAAAAAAAAATTATTTATTTATTTTATGTAAATGAAGAGACTTCTTTCTTTACTATGCTAAATTGAGCACATTATCTACAAGACACTGTTTGAAATACAACTAAAAAATATAAGTAGTTGCAGACATGGATACGAAATGGACATGCCAAGACGTGAATTTTCTAGAAAGTAGGACACAGACAAGTCCATATGAATTCTTTAAAATTTTAAATTCAGATATTATATATTTATTTTTAATATAGGACATGACACATGACATGTTTGACACGTGCCGGAGAGGTGTCTCTAATGTATCTAACAAGCATCGATAATTTGAAAAATATAAATAATGGGACAAGGACATGTGGCTTGTTAAATATAAGTCCTTGAGTTTCCGAAGAGTGTCGTGTTCGACACGACACAACACGTGTCGGACACAAACACACTGCCATAGTTAGTGTCCATGCATCATTATATAACTAAAGCAGACCTTCACCCACAACTCTCATAATCAATGACATTCCAAGCTACAGTGTGTTCCAGGGTCAGAAAGACTCCAAAGTTGACATGACTGATGACAATGGTGAATCTTTAAACTTTATCCCCCCAACTTCAGTATCAATAGTCAACATCATTATTTTGGAGTGATTTTTTTCTATGCTGACGTAATCATACCCTATCCAGTAATAGATACAATAATGCCATCTGAATTCCACAACTTAGAACAAAGATGGTCCGGAAACTGAATCATTTAATACACGTACGTAAGTTTTAGAGGTGCAAGAAATCGTAAGTTCTATAGGGCTCTCTTGGTTATGACAGTTATATTCTTAATGTTAATTGTTTACCAGAATCTTTCTTCCCTCTTGGTTTTACCCGCTTAAGTTTACAGGTCTGGTATGTTTGCACACTGGGTCACCAGTTTACCTAAAACCATCCAAGTTTGACTAGTCTAGTATGTTTGCAAACGGGTACTCAAAAACCAGCCCAGGTTTGACAGGTCTGGAATGTTAGCAAGGTGATCCAATAGACCCACCTGGACTGATCTGATACCTATTTCATTGGTCTTCCAGTTCGACTACCCGAGCTAGTCCAGTTTTTTACGTACGGCACAATTAACTAATTGTCCGCACGAACAGTTCATTTGTTGGTTCAACACATTCTGCATTGGATAATTACACGGTACAATTTATCCAAAAGATCACAGAACAAAAGGATATTAAAGGTTAGTAAGGAATTAAAGATATTCGAAAAGCATGCTAACAGATTGGTGAATACTGTAAGAAGTCCTTACGTACATGAACATCCTCAGGAAGATCATCGAGGGCTATCTCGTATAATACATCCCAATCAAGAGTCATCACTAGAATTTGCCCAAAACCAGTAATTACACCAAGCAGATCTCCATCTGGACTAGGTGAGATGCACTTTACACCACCTTCCACTCGGCCAACAATTTCTGTTGCATTATCATCCACATTATAAAGTAACAGAAGTCCAAAAGAAGTTCCAATGATCAAGGCTTCCTTCTCCATAAGATATTCCAAGGAAGTAATGAAATCTCCACTTTCTAAATCAATGAGCTGAACAAAAGTAGGTAACAAGGTTTTACTCCATGCTCCTGCAATCTGGTTTAAGTCACAACCAACTTGTTAGAAAGAGAAAGAAAGAAAGAGAGGAAAACACAAATGCATAATCATCCAAGAACTCTTGATATTATCAGTATAACATATGAGCAACTTCAGAAAAATATGTGGACATTTGCTAGTTCACTCTTAAATTTTCATCATAAACAAATCTATGTTTAGTTTTTAATCTTCTCATTTTTCGTTTCTCACTAGATTGCTTCGATGCCAAGTTCATGCAGCATGGTTTTGGCCATTATTATTTCTTACCTATATCAATAGCCTGCATAATTAAAAAGAAGTGATACAGCATGTGAAGTGCGTCCACAACAAGCTCAAACTCAAACGAGGCTGTTCCGCCATTCAATTAACCAACCTAAGTCCGTCCAAACATTTAACATTTTGCTCACTTTAATTTTAATAGGTTGCACAACAAAATCCCTTCCTTTCAGTTTCCAATAGACCGATAGGAATGAGAATGCAAGACTGAAAAACAATAGACAAAAAAACAAATTTTATGTAAAATAGTAATTTGAGGAACCCATTTCATGTTTAAAATTAACTTCAACATCATCAAATAAATACAATTTGTACGTATCAATTTTTCATCATCCCACACAACCTAAAACAACTGATTGGCTAGAAAGAAAGACTTTTCAAAAATATAAACACTAAAAACAGCGAAAACAATTAGATATGCATAACTACGCGAATACGAGCAAGATTGAATTAGCTTAAAAATAATTTCTTTTCAGTTAAAAGTCAAAATGTAATTTCCAAAAAAAAAAATTAAAAAAAAATCCTTTTATTGGTGAGAGTAATTATTTATTTTGATACTTGATAAGAGTATACAAAAAAAGTAATTTTTTACTTGTTGTCCTAGGCTTAGCTAAACATGCTCTATCGGAACCATAAAATCAAACGCTTTCGATTTATTTTGCTTGATGAATAAGCACGGAAATGCAAGGAGAAATAACCATCTATAAAATGAAGACTAATACGTGTTTCTTACTTCAGGTGAAGGAATTTGAGTAGCGTATATAAAGTTTGCCGACGAGGAGAAAAAAAGGCGGTTGCGCTCCATGTCGATGGCCAATAACTGGAGGACTTCTTCTTCTCCATTCTCCGACTGTAACTGCAGCGTCGATGACACCTCCCATGATAACTTGAGATTGTTCATTGCAATTCCTTTTTTCTCAATTTATGCGACAAGAAATCAGTAGAAGTTGATTAGGATTCTGTGTAAATTTCTCCGTCGAGGGTTTTATGAGGTTTAAGCTTCCATTGGAGGGAGGCAGCGGACGGACAGGCGAATGTAGCGTTATTTATTAACGGCTACCCTAATCGAGGAGAGTAGAAAAAATACAGTTGATTTAGGTGCAAGTGGTCTAGGTTTACACAGTTTCAAAATTAAATTAAATCAAACTGTTTGGAAATGTTTGATTTAAATTTAAATTGTTAAAAAATTAATTAAAAAAAAAATTGAATTATTCGCTCAATTAAAAAAAAAATTAATTCTTTTAATCAAAATATATTATCTATTAATTCGATTTATGCTTGTTAATTTACTTGATAATGGATTCTATAGGCTTTTAAGGAAATAATTATTATTATTCAAATTTTATTATTGACCTTAGGCCCTGTTTGAAAGGGCAACATTTTCCAGGGAAGTTGGA
>CAIGRP010034166.1:0-11070 GCA_903798385.1 Fraxinus cuspidata
AATGAACAGTGAATCTCAAATTCACTCTTTTTCGTCCATCTCCAAGAAGATTATTTATAAAAGAAAACTATTTATAAAATATCAATTAGTCAACAAATATATATTTAGCAATTATTATTATATTGTAGCAAAACCACAATGAAACTGGGTTAATATGAAAACTCGTGTGACATAAATGAATAGTGATCAGGGGATTACCTCTTTTAAGAGAATGATGGATTATTTTATTCGATTTGACAATGCTGTTGTTCACTCAACCCTAATTTACTTTTCACATCACTCACTGCTGTGTTGATGAACGCAAAACTACGAATTAATGGGACACTCCAGGATTATGGGATTCAACAAGAAATGTTGTTACTTAAAAATGTTTTATAATTATTGTTAACTAAATAATTATATTAATAAAATAATAACAAAAATATTTTTTTAGTTTGATTTATATTTTTGGAATTAATCATTATTGTAAACTATTAGGAACTAAATAATAATAAATTGTGTATTCTATATTGATTACCAAAATATAGAGAAAAAGGCACTCACAATTCATGTCTAATTTAATTTAGGAAATTAGAAATGACTTTAAGCATCTTATTCATTTATTCGCAACACGGTTCTAACTTATACACGCATTGACTTTTAAAGTTGTAGTTATTATTATTTTTTTATTAAATAATTATCTTTCTATACAATACTTTCTTATTTAGATTCGCTTCAAGTAATGATCCAATGGTCGAAACAATAAATCGGTGGTTGAACTAGTGATTCAAGGATTCGGCTTTGGCCGTGTCAATAATAGAGCTGGGAGCGATTAATATGCTCACGAGTTTTTTTTTTTCGATTTTTATTTGACAGTACCAAAAATGGAAATTAAGTTAAAAATTAACTATGTCCAATCTAATTTATAAAGGAAATTTAACCTAGGAATTGTTTATTCTTCATTGAGTGATTGTTGATGAAGAGAATCCTTTGATCACAGTGACTGTTTCCAAAACTTTTTATGGTATATATAATGGATACTTGTCACAAATCAAAATAATTTAAAAGGTAACTTCTGTGAGATGGTTCAATCTTAAAATTTGTCAACTCATTTGAGTTGTAAATGGATAGACTTGTTTTTTTCTTTTTTTCTTTTTAACTTATTCTGTTCTAATGCAATTTTGAGTCAACTTTGTTAAGAAAAATATTTCAACTACTCATTTGAGTTGTAGATGAATGAAATTGTTTTTTTGAATTGCTTGTCATTGAAGGGACAAATGTAGAGGGGACTAGGTTGAGCAGTCCCCAGCCCACTAATTTTTTTTTTTGTATGTGTAATTTTTTTTTTTACGTATTAGCTCGGCTTGTAATCAGGTTCTGGATCCGTTCCTGATCATCGAGATGTAATTTAAGTCAACTTTGTTAAAAATAATATTTCAATTACTTATTTGAGTTGTAGACGAATTGAAATGCTTTTTGAACTAACGTTATTTTGAGTCTACATTATTAAGAAACATATCTCAATCTATATTTAGTACTTAGTTTTAGCCTTTTTTTTTGCTAAAAATTGGTCGGCTTCAATTTTAACCACACATTTCACCAGCTTACAATTTTATCCATTTTTGCACAACACGTTTCATGGACACACCAACTTTTATCAACCTTTAACAACATTACATAGCTCCTTAAGAGGGAATGTGTCAGTCATTCGAAGGTTGACATGCGCAATGGCATGAGAATACATTGTACTCATGTCGGGATTTTGTGGGAAGACGTGTTGATGGTGCACACTTCGGATTTTGGGGCAAGGAAAATGTGGGAATGATGCTTCAATTTGGTTGGTGTCAAAGTGTGGCAGATTGGAAAGGCATGGACTAATCCAGCTTGCTGTTCGTGGGCAAAGTGTTGCAAATTGGCAAGGTATAGGCTGATCCAGCTTGCTGTTAATGGGCTGAAGTCCACAAATTCGGGTGTCCAAATTGGGTATATGTTTGGCACATGTGCTGGACAGTTTTCGGAGTCCATACTAGTGGAAAATATAGACAGTTGCTGGGAATAGTTGTGGGATGCGGTTTCTGGCATCTTCTAGCCAACTGGGTTGGTTTATCCCTTTGGTAGTTAAGTGTGTTAACTGCATATGAGTTTTGACTTATAAATTAAGAAGGACAGACTAATGAGACATAGAGTATCTTGTGTTCCTTCTTTTCTTGTATTATTGTGGAGTAATAAAACGAGTTGGATTTACCCGTAATTCAGTGTGTTCCTTTACATTTGCTGCATTTATATCGTGTGTGTGCATTGTGCAAATCAGTGAGCTGACTGATTGGGATCTTAGTGCCATCATAGGCGAAAATTTGACTAAGTATTTTACTTGAATTTCGTCCCTGTGATAGAATGTTACCCTTGACAACTTCTTGTTGGACACGGCAGATGTCGGCTATTATTTTTTTACTTTATCCCCTACCACCAATGTGACAACATGGGTGTTATAACATGCTTCTCACTGTGGATAAAAGATGAGTTCTATTTTAAACCAATGATATTATAGAGGTTGTTTGGTGGAGATTAAAATTAGATTTTTAGTAGATTGTGATAGAATTTTTTGAAATGTATGGTTGAAAAGTGGGACTTATGAAAGATGTGATTAATATTGATTGTCTGACTTTGACTTAGATTAAAATCTGATTTTTTATCCGTACCAAACAAGGCCAGTTGAACGCTACTCCTTAATAAATCATTTCTCCAATAAAGATATAAATTATTGTTTCAAATGCCCAAAAATGTTGCAACAAAGTCCACACTAAATTGTTTCTGAAACTTGTGCAATAATTTATTGAATTGTATACGTTTTAGGGAAAAAAAATCTTATGAAGAAAGTGATTGCTAATCACTTGATTTTTCAGGACCTCGTTAGCATATCAATTTATTTTGCTGATTTACTCTAGTCTACTCATAGAATTTCCGAACGCGGAAAATAAATAAATAAAAGGAAATGGAATCAAAATCCACAATCCCTATTGTGTCGACAGCAGTTAACTCTATGATTTTCCATTCATCTAAAGATCATTGACCTGAAATCAACATTGAATCCTACCAACAATGATAGGTCTACCTGAATTTGTACTGATCGATTTTTTCGGTGAAAATAACGTCAACTAGTTGTCTGAATACTTAAAGTAGCTTAAGAAACATAAAAATAAAAATCTTAGAAAATGATCCAACCGGATTAACCATTTGAGACTGAAATTTAATTTGTCACGCTGCACAGTGCATCGCGTTCCCAAGGCTTCTTATGCTATATAAATCCTTTTGTTATTTGGCTGATTCATTTTAGAGCATAAAACGGTAAAATCAAAGCATTGACTAGTCATAATCACAATACAGTCAAAACCAAAAGGTCGGGCCCACATTCCCAATTTTTCCTAAAATCCCAAAAAGTAACGTTGCAAGTAATCATTGTCCCTCAAAAACCATAGTGCACGACGTCTTTCCTCTTATCAAAAATCTCCTTTCGGTGTTTATCATAACTTCCATTTTTTAATATTTTCATAATTTTCCCATAGTTGAAAGTTTGTTGACCTTAAAAACATGTGCCGATAGTATCACCGCCACGTCCCTTCAAAAGATCACCTGCACACTGAACACTCCGTTAGAAAATAAAGGTCATCAAGTGAGAAAAAGGGTACGATGACCATTTGCACTCTGACGTTCAAATTAACTACCGGGCGATAGAAATGATGAGTGCAAGAGAAGAGATAAGGAGATTTGGCTAGGGTTAGAATGTCATACATAATTATGAAATGAACTCACATATATATAATGAAGTAAATAGGCCAAGTGGCATGATGGGTCAAACTCCAAGCCCAATATGATGTTGCTTGATTAATAGATCAATCAAATTCCAAGATGCTATTATTTAATTAAATAGATCCAATCAATTAAATAGTCGATACCACGTCGGCATATATGGGATCACCTTTGTCACACGCATGTCACCTAATATATAAGTGTAACAATAGTCCTCCAAATCAAATTCGTACATTTATGTGTCGGTCAAATTTCGAGATATAAGTTGCCAAGTAGGCAAGGTCTTACAAATTGCCTCAATAATATGAGCAGCTCCAATAAGGGCTTACGAACTATCTCGAAAATATACATCGATCTCAAATAGATGAAGACTTGCGAATATAAACCGTTCTAATATATGAGTGCTTACAAACTACCTCGAAAAATGTCACATATAATTTGTCAAAATTTTGACGTCTCCTCTATAATAAAGAATAAACCAACCTGCAATATAACATAATATCTCCACGCACATATACAAAGTAAATTGGGGTCCACTCGCCCTTCCAAATAATGTGAAATGATGATCAGATCAAAACTTACTAGTGTGAAGCAATTAATATGATATTTATAAAATGATAATGTAGATAACGTGACACGTAGTGAAAATAGTATCATATCATACTAGCACTAATGTAATGATATTCAAGTATCAAATAGTCGAAAATATGAATTTTCATCCATAAAGAGGCTTCTCCGAGGACCTTTTGTCGATGGGAGGCATTTGTTCACTTTGATGAATTAGAATGTGATCTTCTTTGGGATTCAGCTCTTCGTCAAAGCGCTCGCACTTCCCTGCATAGTGGATGGTTCATCCATACAGAGATATGTCTTACAGCTAGTCTTGACGATATTGAGAGGCAAGAAATAATCATCTTGCAAAATCAGAGCTAAGTATCTGGCGAGACGGGGAATAAACATCTCAAGAATAACTCTCGAATTATCGGAGTCTTATAAGCGGTCTCGGAATGATGAGGTCTTACAGTTAAGCTCGACGATGGTAAGGAATAAATATCTCGTGAAGTCAGGGATAAGTATCTGGTGAGATGGAAAATAGACATCCTGGGAACAGCTCTAGAACTATCGAAGTCTTATAAGCGACCTCAGAATGACGAGGTCTTAAAGAAGCTAGGGATAAGCATCTTGTGAGACGGGATATAGACATCCCGCGAATAGTTTTCAAACAATCGAAGTCTTATAAGTGGCCACAAAATGACAAAGTCTTACAGTTTAACTCGACGATAGTGAGAAAAAATGAATAAATATCTCGCGAAATCAGAGATAAGCATCTGGTGAGACTGGGGCATATAAAACTCTGATAGTTAGAGAGTTATTCGCGGGATATCTATCTTTGCCTCGCTAGATACTTATTCCTGACTTTATGAGATGTTTATTCCCCGCCTCTCACTATTATCGAGTCTAGCTGTAAGATATCGTCATTCCGAAGTCGTTTATAAGACTCTAATAGTTAGAGAAATATTCGTGGAATGTCTATTTCCCACTTTGCCGATGCTTATTTCTGGTTCGCGAGATATTTATTCCTCACCTCTCACTATCGTCGAGCCTAACTGTAAAACCTCTTCATTCCGAGGTTAGTTTATAAGACTCCGATAATTCGAAAGTTATTCGCGGGATGTCTATTCCTTACTTTGCCATATGTTTATTCCTGGTTTCGCGAGATGTTTATTCTTCGTCTTACTATTGTCGAACCTAGCTATAAGACCTCGTCATTTCGAGACCAGTTTATAAGACTTCGATAGCTATTCGTGGGATGTTTATTCTCCATCTTGCCAGATGCTTATTCCTGAATTTGCGATATGTTTATGTCTTGCCTCTCACTGTCGTTGAGTTTAGCTGTAATACCTCGTCATTCTGAAGCCACTTATAAAATTCCAATAGTTCGAGAGCTGTTCACGGAATGTTTATTCTCCTTATCGTCAGATGCTTATTTTTGGTTTCGAAAGATATTTATTCATCACCTCTCACTATCATCAAGCCTAACTATCATACTTTGTCATTCCGAGGCCGCTTATAAGATTTCGATAGTTCGAGAGCTATTCGCGGGATGTCTATTCCCCGCTTCGTTGATGCTTATTCTTGGTTTCGTAAGATGTTAGTCGTCTCTCGCTATTATCGAGTCTAGTTATAAGATCTCGTCATTCCGAGGCCAATTTATAAGACTCTGATAATTCGAGAGCTATTCACGGGATTCCGCCAAAGTGGATGGCACATGCCTCTTATGTCCAAAAAGTTATGGGAGAAGCCTCCGCATGGATGAACTAATCGCCATGCAGGGAAGTGTGGGCGCTTCGATGATGAGCTAAATCCCAATGGGGGCCACCTTCTAATTCGTCAAAGAGATAGCACATGCCTTCCATTGACAAAAAGTCATGGGAGAAGTCTCTGCATGGATGAACCATTCACCATGCAGAAAAGCGTGGACGCTTCGACGAAGAACTGGATCCCAAAGGGAACCATCTCCTAATTTGTCGAAGCGGATAACACATGTCTCTCATTGACAAAAAAGCATGGATGAACTATCCAGCATGTAAAGATGCGTGAGCGCTTCAACGAAGAACTGAATCCCGAAGGAGACCCCCTCTTAATTCGTCGAAACTGATAGCACATGCCTCCCATGTACAAAAAGCCATGGGAGAAGCATCCCAAACGTCAAAAAAGGAGCTTACATTCAACCACGAAGATGACTTCTAAATACGCTTCATCTTCACTTCAACATAAACTTCAAAGTGAGAGTCGATGAATAAACATTTCGCGAAGTTAAGGATAAGCATTTAGTGAGGTAGGAAATGACAAGGTCTTGTAAGTTTGATTAAGTAAAATCCTCTACATATATTCTTCTAGCTTTTGCAAATAAAAACTGGATCGAGCAACTCGATAATGTATCAAGTCAAGCGAGCAAGAAAAAATTTACTAATGGAGAGAAGTCGCAATAGTTTCTTCTTTTAACTCTAATTAAAGGATACATGCCGTTGCCATCACTAGAAATTAAAATAAAACAACAATGCATGGTTCTCTCTCGTCTATTTTTCATCTGAGACTGACCATTGAAAAGTTTTGTCTTTATATTGCTATGGTAATTCATAATTGACAATTCATCTCCTTTTCTTTCATGCAAAACCTCTCTAATTGTTTTGCTTTTAAATTGAACGAAGCTCCCGTTTTCACCAAAACTGATATTGGGTATGAATGAAGTAAATATTCACATTTAGTCCAATCTTCTCCTTTTAGAATTTGGGTTTCTCTCATCACTTTTATAGCTCAAGCTGGCAGCAGCCTCCAACACCCCATTTGGACTTTGGGGCACTGATGATGATGATGGAACAGTGCCAATACCCATATTTGCAGTAATGGTAGAAGAAGAAGTCTTATTAATTGATGTCAAATCTTGAATTAGTTCAAGGCACTTCAACACTCTCCCCTGCAACAATAAAACACTAGTATAATTTGAGTCTTGGACCACTTCGTCTGAAAGCAAAAGTTCAATTTGTTAGACGGGATTATTTCTTAAAATTATCCCCTATTTGACACATTAGTTAAAAATATATCCTTTCAAAACTCATTTTCAACCACACATTTTTCAATAAAATAATATTGTTCATCACATCAATAATTTTTTCTTACTTTTTAACCTCACATTTCTCATCGTGTCACTATTTAAAATACATTTTTCCTCAATAATATTCATCAAACACACCACACCCCTATGCTTCACCAAGAAAATTGTCTTGTCTTGTCTTGTCTGAGATTTTATTGAAGTGGGGGCATATATAAATTACCTTCTCTACTCTTATGAAACCGGACAGGGTCTTATCAATGTCCATTGCCTGTATTTCTTCCCCTGAAACATACATTGCTATTGCTGCAGCTAATTCAGATGGCCTGAATTCCAAGAAGTCAATACCTGCATTCAATTTCCCAACCAAACATTGAATCAAACATTTTAAATTACTGAAATAAAAGTACATTGCAAACCACTATTAAAGAGAGACCTCTGATTGTGCTTAAGATCAGTTGAACTGATCTAGTAATCAATGGCCCTGATGGGAACTCATCGTTTTTCGCCATTTTCCGGAGGATATAGTCGATGAAGTTGCACGGAGTATAAGCTTGCATTTTCCATTTCAAAATACTCAGTACCAAAAGCTCCATTCTTCGTATGGTTTTACCTTGAAAAAAGAATTTTGGTTCCCCGACCTGTTCCATCAATCCAGATTAACAAATAAGATCATTCATAGGCACATCGAAACCAATGCAAGTGTTAATTTTTTCACCTGTAAATCCACGGTGGAAGGAACTTCAATTTCCTCCATTTTGGCTGCTAGTGATAAACAAGCCACGGCTAACAACTGAAACCCCCATGTCTTACCTCTCTGTGAACACCAAGAAAATTTTGACAAATCAATAATGGAGAAAATAAGAATTTAATCACTATAAAACAAAATGGCAAGTCAATTGGGCGGGACTCACGGGCAGGTCATGCACAGATTGAAATCGGTCAAAGTAATTTACAGCCAAACACAAACACAGTGCTCCAAATCTGTAGTGAGCATGAGCCTGCAAACATCAAATAATCAAAATTATTAAAAATAAATAAAAAGCCTTTGTGATGCATTTGCAATTTATGCCCAAGATAACATTTAATGAATGGATTATCATAAATGGTACTGCAAATCCAATGAGCACCAAACTTTCCACCCGTTTTTAGATGAAAACTCATTCATGAGTGAAACCCCCATTTTTAGAAAATTGATGAGAAAAATCAACAAGTGCTAGAACAGCATTAGAGATGAAAATGAAAAACATCAATGGAGGAATCAAATGTATAAAAAATGAATTTGATTCAAGAAACAGGAAGAAAGAAAATCAAACCCCGTTTGATTGATTAAACGAATGATCAAGAAATCTCAAAATAATCATTTCACCTTACACATCCAATCAACAGCCTCTCTTCTCACACTCATATCCAAATCCCCAGTCCTCAGTCTATTGAGATAATCATCGCTGGGCATGTGCTCCATTTCTCTCTCAACCATCAAACAGATGCTCTCTTCACTCAGACATGGCAAATGAACCATCGTCTCAGAATCTGGTCCGCCATTGACAAAGCTCATGCCTTTATTATCATCGGTTTGACAGCTGACGTCACTGAAAGAATCAACAAGATCGTCATCATCAAAGCACATACTTTTGGTTTCTTCATTACAGAGAAGATCCGATGCTGTACCCTCGTAACAGTTACTGCAAGCCATTTGAAAAATCACCCTCAAAAAATGTGAATGGAACTTGTCTCAAAAATTCATAAGCAGCAAGGATTTTTTATGGGATTTTTCTGCATGTAAAGATTGCATTATGGTTTCGCCATACTTAAAGACCTTCACAAGAGAGAGAGAGAGAGAGGGCTGTCTGGATGAAGAGACTGGGGGTGTGCTAAACAGAGGAGCTTTAAGTAGGAAATGAACATTTGTCTTTAGGGTAAAGGGAAATTGAGGGAGAGAAGACTGAAAAAATTAATTAAAAAAGGACATTTATTTATTTTTACATATTTGGGGAAAAAAATAATTATTTATTAAAAAAGGATGGAAATAAAAGCTGGAATTGGAATTTAATGACAAGAATGCCCTTCGTAATTTGGGAAAGTTGTTGTGTGGTCATTAGTAAATATTGATTACATGGAAAGTAACTAAATGGTAATTAAGGGAGTGAAAGACAGTGATAATTTAATAATTATCTAATGGATTAATGAGGATATGAGATTACATTTTAATTTTGTTGGTTTATATTTGTAAATGTTCCCAAAGGTGATTTCAATTTTCGTTTTGCACCCTATAATTTTTGTGATTACAAAAAGTTACCTATTGATTTTTTTTCAACTTCTCCATTACATGTGAAAAAGAAATAATTATGGATAATTGAAGCCTTGCGAGTTTGTAAGTACGAGTAATCTCAATTAATATCACAGTCAAAATGCAACATTTACGATAACTTGACATCTTTAATGGAAGTGTTTATTATAAGTAGGAAATTTCATAAGTCGAAATTATAACTTTACCTCTTCTATTGCGAAAGAGTTCATTTATGAGTATTATTAATTAATATGGGCAAGAAAATCAAAATTTTAAATCACAAGCTTTAAAATTAAAAGAACTTAACTTTTTTATATTTCAATAACAAATTTGAAATGACACGCGTAAGATGGGTCTATAGCGATAATAACTATGATACAGAATATTGCAATTTCATTTATGAAGAAGAAAGTCAACATTTTCAGCTGTTTGTCGATATCTTACTATCTAGATCTTTCAGTATTAATGAAGTAAGACCGCAGATAATCAATTTTTAATATTTTTTAACTTCTTCCAAATTCAAACCATATCCTACTATTTAATTACGTACGCTAAACTTATAGTACCAATATTAAACAATATCTTTTTCCTAAAATGTACATCTAAACCCACCACGTTCCCAACTGAGACGGGCTCATTAATGAACGGCTTGTATCATTACGAGTACCGCATTTAACATTGCCTATTTATAAAGAGTTGTAGACTTTGTGACATCGAATTGCAAAGCAAAAGCTCGTTGGACTGAGCGGATATCTAATGCTTTCATTGCCCATTCATTTTTTATGTAAGTTAGAATGAAGTTATGATCATATATCTCTTTTATTGCGAAATAGTTTATTTATGAGTATTGTTAATTAATATATTTCACAAGGGCAACAAAATCAAAATTTCAAATCATTAAGAGTTAAAACTAAACTCACTTGCCATGCGTTTGGTTCGTCCTTTTTAAATTATTTCCAGTTTTCAATTTTATAAAAGCGTAAAACTTGTTTGGTCTATTATTTTTGAAAATGTATTTTAAAAAACAAAGTTAAACTTATAACATAAAACTCAAAATATATTTCTTACATTTTCATTTTTTTCAATGAAAGTATCAAAAACATTCAAAATAAAGGAAATAATCGTTTAAATAAAAAAATTGAATCTGAAAAAAAAAATTCTAAAAAAAATAAATTATAAAGTAAATTTAAATTCTTAAAATAAAAATAAAATTTTAAAAAATAAATTTATAAAAAAAATAGAAACTCTTCCTGGTTATTTAAATAAAAATTCGAAGGAAATTTATTTAAATAAACAGATAAATATTCTCAATCCACATTATTAATTTTTTACTTTTTTTATTTTCTATGTTTTGTCAAAATATTATAAGATTCACCAATTT
>CAIGRP010034170.1:0-16853 GCA_903798385.1 Fraxinus cuspidata
TTACGAGCCGAGCGACCGAGCCGACCAGCGGCTCGTCTCGTTTGCCCCCACTATGTGAAACCAATAAATTTGAATACTAAATATACTTTCTTACTTCATATATGTTATTTTTATCAATTAAATAAACTATTAATTTGACCATCGAGTTGTAACATATCAAACATCATAAAACTGTCAAACTCGTCTAGACATAAGTGTGGTGAAAATAATACACATAAAACTTAAAACATATATGTTATCTTTGGAAAATGTGTTTTGTTTTTTGGATCCAGTACTTTTAACCAATTACAACAATAGCAACATGAGGCCAAAATAGAAATGTAATGACGGAATATTTTTCTCAAGATGTTTATTGAGCTCAATCTAACCCAAATCAGGAAGCAGACATGACTACCATTTATAGCAAGAACATATTATCGAGTAGATGAACTCTATAAAGACGATGTTGAGTTAAAGATTAAACACGCTAATACTCTTGATCATTTCTTCCAGATAGTGAGAGAAGAACACATATGAGCTATGAGAAAGTAGGATACTAAATAATTTTATGTCCTTTATGTGGAGTAACTCGACCAAGGTAATTTTACATCACATTCGGAAGCATGAATAATGGGGAGAATGTGAGGAGGAAGTCATGGTAACTTGAATAATATGTCACAATGCTAGCTGACAGAGATAAAATGTCAGATAAAGATATAAATTGTACAAAAATGTAAAAAATTAGATGCGAACTGATGTCACCACAAAGGGACTAGAGGATTCGAATAAAAATATTCCATCCAGGACCCCTCACATTTTCAATCAAAATTATATAGCTACAATTGCAATGTGATAAACAAATAATAAAAGAAAGCATATCTGCATGTGTATAATTATTTTTTTTGCCTCTTAATAAATGTCAACTATGAGGGCGAGAAGTGTTCATTTTTAACCCAATTAATTGCGCTATTCCATAAAGAGCAATAATGAGAATTGGGTCATCGAGTATTTAGTAGGTTGAAAGGCTGAATTGTGTGTGTACTATTAAAATCTTATGATTATAGATTCCAAGTCTGCATTTAAAGAGGTCTTATATTTTGTCAAAATCATTTTCCGCTGCTCTGTTCTTCTCACATCCATTTTCCTAATCATTATACACCACTCAACACCAATTCTCTCTACAAAAACTACAATACTCGTCTCCAAGATATCGTTCAAGTACAGAATTAGACATACTTTTTCATAGTATCAAATATATCAAAATTATCCCACTCTATAATCAATTTTTGATGACAGAGAACATTCAATTTTTTACTTAATTGTCACTTAACATCAACATTTCCAACTATGAATTTAGATTTTGTTGATTATATGTCATAATTTGACTATATGACCCCTTTCTTAGATAGGTTAGTGAATGTCATGACTATATACTGATTGGGTCAATATAGCCCTTGTTTAAGTTTCATTTTTCACAAAAATGGATTTTATAATAATGATTATTTAAAAAATGTGTGGACAAACATGAAGAAATTTTTTGAATTTACGTGCAATTATTTTATCAGGAGAATGAGTGATTATTCCAATCTATAATCAAAAGATTATTCATTCTATAATCAATTTTTATATATTTTAACAATAGAAAACTTTCAATTCTTTTACTCAAACGTCACTTAATTTAGATTTGGTTGATTGTATGTCATAATTTGACTATTATGACCCCTTACTTAGAAGACTTGGTAACTATCATGACTTGTATACTAATGGATTGATATAGCACTTGTTTGAGCTTTGTTTTTCACAAAAAAATGGATTTTACAATAAAAATTTTTTTGCAAATTATTTTATTAAGAAAATGTAGTTAAAAATGAATTTTTAAATAATAGGACTCGAATGAGAGGATTTTGACTGTAATGATCAATGAAAATTTCTAGTAAGGTACAAAATCATTAGCATCATAACTGTAGCAATTTAACGGATATTTGAAGGCTAATTATGCTATTATAATTAGAAGGCACTTTCTCCTGTATCCTTTATGAATATGAGGAACTTACTTGCTATTTGAACAATAAGTTGAGAGCTAATGCTGCAATTTTTCTAAAGTGAAAAATTTATTTCCCCGAGAAAAAATCTCTGACGCCCAAAATAATTATCTTCAAAATCAAGAAAAAGCGAATCAATCGTAATCGCGAGAGTAGAAATAACAAAATTATACTCTCTCTAGGTCCAAACCTTATCAACAGAATGGTATTTCCGTAAATATTCGGTGAAATCAAGGTTATATTATTATCAATAATCTCTTTTGAGAGGTCTTCGGACATGGAAACCAGAGATAAACGACATATGCTGGATGTCAACGGTCAAGATTTCTTATCGAGCTAACATCCACCGTCAGATCTCCTTCTAAGCATGGTTAAGATATGGAAACCCTAGTTTACTACAGTCTCTTTCTCTGTTCTCCTCTTATCTCTCGTGATGAAATGAGAGTCCTTTTGAGTGAGAAAATGTATACGTACATACAGATATAGAGAGAGATTAGTGGCTTTGTATTCTTTCTCTCTCTCTTTCTCTGATGAGGGATTATAATCGCTAGGGGGAATTTGCTTTGCTTTTTATGCTGTTCTTGTTGGTGAAATTTGATTCTTTTTGCTATAAATGCGAATTTAGCTTAGTTTTTCTCAGATCTGTGATTTACCATTCCAATCTGTTGTTGTATTTTCTATTTTTTATCTCATTTTTTAGCTGTTCAACTCTTTATCATCACCTTTTGATTTTTGGATTATGATGATGATAGTGCTCCGAATTTTCTTTCATTTCCTTGTCCAATAATTTCCTCTCGAGAAAATTTATTTTCTTCTTTTGCCTCTTCGTTTCTTTCAGATTTATTCTGAAAGTCGAAGAGAACCTAGAGAAGTTTAAACTCTCCATTTGTAGGTTCATTTTCCGCCAAAAATCTTTAGATCTAGCCTCTTATCTTGTATATTTCAGCTTAGAGCAACAAAAGAGAGAACTCTTTTTTTTGAACTTCAAAATCTGGACTTTTATCTTACTTCGCGTTCAATAAATCTTAGTTGATAAGTAGCTCTCTGCGTATTTCACCCCAAAAAAAAAATCACATATATTTTGGGAAGAGCCGTGTTATCTGAAGATCGGGTCAGCTAGGGTTAAAATGGGCCAGATGCGTTCATTTCAGAGTATGCTGAATTACTTCCCGGAGGAAGTATTAGAGCACGTATTCGACTTTTTGACATCGCATCAGGACCGAAATGCGGTGTCTTTGGTGTGCAAGTCATGGTATGCGGTCGAGAGATTCAGTAGAGAGAAGGTTTTCATAGGCAATTGCTATACCATCAGCCCGGAGAGGTTAATTGCGAGGTTCCCTAGGGTTCGGTCGTTGACCCTCAAGGGGAAGCCCCATTTTGCGGACTTCAACTTGGTCCCCCACGATTGGGGCGGATACGTGCAGCCCTGGATCGAGGCCATGGCGAAAGCCGGTGTGAATCTGGAGGAGCTAAGGCTGAAGAGGATGTTGGTTTCTGATGAAAGCCTCGAGCTGCTTGCAAATTTTTTTCCCAATTTCAAGTCTTTGGTTTTGGTTAGCTGTGATGGATTCAGCACTGATGGCCTTGCTGCCATTGCATCCAATTGCAGGTCTAGACTTATACTTCATGCTTTCTAGATGTTCTTCCCTTTAATTTGGCCGCATTTGTTTTTGTTCAGCTGTCATTTTGTCTTTATTTTCGCTATTAATACAATTAGAAGGATGCTTGGCTTTGTCTTGGAGCTTTTGTTGGTTTTGGCTTCTTAAATTTCCGATATTGGTTGATCTTGATGTTGAATTAATGGCTATTATCTAAGTCATTAAATCCTTCTTGTGGTGCTTCACTTCTGGTATTGGTCCCGGCCTTGCTTTCACCCCTAGACTGCTCTTAAATAGGCATATTATGCATTTTTCGATGTACCATCTGAATTAATTTTTCCCTGTGACATGATACTTTGTTTCCATTCTTCCAAGCTCCAGCACCAACACCAACACCAACGTGGATTCTTTCTCACGTTTTGCTCATCAATTTGCTAATAAAATCAAGATGCATCCAGGATTTTGAAGTATTAATTAATCATTTTCCAAAAAATCCAAAATGTAAATATAGACTAAATAGCTGTTAAGTAATGTTTAATGGGTAATTTCTAGTCTTTGGATTAACTGCCTTGCGAACTCTCAATACTTAAGTAAAGTACTGATTACTGAATTTCCTCAAGATAAATGTAGATATTTTGGATGAGCATAATTGTTATTGATTTCTTGAGCTATTCCTTTGGATAGTGTTATGTTTGTTGAACAGCGCAGTCATTGTGACAGGTTTCTTAGGGAGCTAGACTTGCAAGAAAATGAAGTTGAGGACCGAAGGGGGCAGTGGCTTAGCTGCTTTCCTGACAGCTGCACCTCTCTTGTCTCTTTGAATTTTGCATGCCTCAAGGGAGAAGTTAATTTGCCGTCTCTTGAGAGATTGGTTGCAAGATGCCGTAATCTTAGGAGTCTGAGGGTTAACCATGCAGTGTCTCTCGATGCTCTCCAGAGAATTTTAGCGCAAGCACCTCAACTGGTGGATTTAGGGACTGGATCGTTTGTCCACGATCCCGACTCTGAGATATATAACAAAATAGAAACTGGTATGCAGAAGTGTACATCAATCACAAGCTTGTCAGGGTTCTTGGATGTTACTGCACGCTGCTTGCCTGCCGTTTACACAATGTGCAGACACTTGACTTCATTGAATCTGAGCTATGCTCCAGGAATCTATAGTGATGAGCTTGTAAAGTTGATTTGCCACTGCGACAAACTAGAGCGCCTATTGGTTTGATTATCTTGAAATTGTATCTTTAAGTTAAATATTTATTTAGTGTTTTCTTGAAATAGTGACTATTAAGTATATATTTTACAGGTTTTAGATACCATTGGAGATAAAGGGCTCGGTGTTGTGGCCTCAACTTGTAAAGAACTACAGGAACTGAGGGTCTTCCCATCTGATCCCTTTGGTGTTGGCAATGCAGCTGTAACTGAAGAAGGATTAGTTGCGATATCAGCTGGTTGTCGCAAGCTTAATTCGATTCTTTATTTCTGTGAGCAGATGACCAATGCAGCACTCATTATGGTTGCCAAAAATTGCCCCAATTTCATTCGCTTCCGATTGGCCACGATTAACCCAACTGTACCAGATGCGGTAACAATGCAGCCATTAGATGAAGGTTTTGGGGCAATTGTTAAGTCATGCAAGGGTCTTAAGCGGCTGTCTGTCTCTGGCCTCCTGACTGATCAAGTTTTCCTTTACATTGGAAGGTACGCAAAGCAGCTTGAAATGCTTTCAATTGCCTTTGCTGGGGATAGTGACAAGGGAATGCTTTATGTGCTGAATGGATGCAAGAAGCTCAAGAAGCTGGAGATAAGGGATAGCCCCTTTGGTAATGCGGCACTTCTAGCGGACATGGGAAAGTATGAAACAATGCGATCCCTTTGGATGTCGTCCTGTGAAGTGACCCTTGGAGCTTGCAAAACCCTTGCCCAGAAGATGCCGAGGCTCAATGTTGAGGTCATTAATGAAAGCGACCAAATGGAGGCTAGTGTCGATGACAAACATAAAGTAGAGAAAATGTACTTGTATCGGACATTGGTTGGGCCTCGGAAAGATGCACCAGATTTTGTGTGGACATTGTAGATGCATCGCCTTCCAATTCTTCTGTGCGTCATTTAGCTGTATTTTATTTAGATACAAGTGTTAATGTTTCTTCTTCAACGGTGTGTTTAGTTAGTACTTTATTGTATTAATTAAAACCTGTGCTACGTAACTTTTGTTGATATTGACCATTTTCAGTGCTATCAGTAACTGTTTAACTACCTTAAATACTTTGTGAAACAATATATTCATTTTGAGTATTCACCTTTTGGTTAGCGTCTTCAATTTGAGATCTGAAAATTTACCTGGTAAAAAGGCATTGCATACCTTTACCCCGTTTTTCTACCCCTTTAATTCGTCTCCTAGTTTCTCGAATGACATTCTTGATCGAGAATTAAAATTTATTTCGAAATATTGATGATTATCTTCAGGTTAGGGTAAGTGTCTCATCCCCCATATACTATTGAGCAGAATTTGTGACACTAAAGTGTGTTTGACCCACATTATTTTGGAAGAATGTATTCTGGAATAGTAAATTGATAGAGAATGTGTGGTTGAAAAAGAATGAAAAGTTATTAATGTGATGGAAAATATTATTTTATTGAAGAATGTGTGGTTGAAAATGAGTAGACGAATGAGAAAAAAAATTTTAATTTGTACAAAAAGTTTGACCCACATTATTTTGGAAGAATGTATTCTGGAATAGTAAATTGATAGAGAATGTGTGGTTGAAAAAGAAGGAAAAGTTATTGATGTGATGGAAAATATTATTTTATTGAAGAATGTGTGGTTGAAAATGAGTAGACGAATGAGAAAAAAAATTTTAATTTGTACAAAACTGGGGCTAATAATCTGTGTACTCTTTATCATACATTTAAACGAATATTTGAGCACGCAATGTCCATGAGTCAAACTTGGAGGAAAATGGGAATGGATCCTGTAGCAAAACACAAACTGTAAATTGCAGAAATTGCTAAAGAACTTGCTCCGATTGCTAAACTTAAAATAAAAAAGAAAGCCTCGATCACCACGTTCCATTGCTGGTTCAAACAAAATATACATAAATCTGGTGAGAAATATCATCCTACCAAGGAGATTGATTTTCGCCAAACACTTTGACAAAGCAATGACATCAATATCATACCAATTTAAAATAGCACACAAATACTACTCAGTTCTATCATTAATAAACATCTTAGTATTACGAACAAATTGTAAAAAGCAGTATTTCCATCTCTAAAACGATGAATTACTAGACTCCATCATATAGCACCTTGGACGCTCAGAAGCAGCATTCTTCCAATATGCAGCAGCAGCAAAGTGCAGCCAAACTGCATTGCACAACAGGCAAAATAGAAGTTTCAACGGTCCACAATGGAGCAAACAGAGAAGTATGCCATCATATTATCAGTAAAACTCAACAAATTAATCTATTAGCAACAGTTCGAAACTTTAACGATATCTAAGAGTTTTGAGCGTATTAGGTGTTGTTAGCGAGTTTCTACATACAATTCTCCTAATTATAAGATTTGATGAACTGCCAAAGGTATTGAGTTACAAATACATATCCACCAAATAATGTGGCATTTCATCATGATTATGCAGTTATCGAATTCTGAACTTCTACCATAGGGAAAAAGAAAAGGAATCCTGGCTAATAAAGGTTACTTCCAGAAGGCAGCACAATTTGAGAGATGCCATCCCGACATTCAACTAGAACATGATTTACTCCATATCCAGTAATAACTATATTTTTCAGTCACATTTTGATCTCGGGTTAGACTGCATGGCTAAAATATTTTCGTCTAGCACTAATCAATCCAGATAATATTTATAAAAGCTATACCTGAGTGAGTGAATTGACTGATCAATTCAACCTTACTAAAGAAAAAGTTTTCTTCCGAACAGTAGATAGAGAGTTATCCAAGTGAAATGCAAAGTAAATGTTATATAACCTGCTGTGCACAAATTGGTAAGACACAATATAGGCAGCATTGATGAATTCAGAATTCTAGGATATCAGTCAGCATAAAAGCAGCAATTACGAACAGTAGCTCATGTTCTATTGGATTTGGTACAATCTATCATTTGGAATTTCGTATGTTATGCCGTTAGGTTTTACAGTATAAACATTTTGTGAATCTATACTGGTTGCTTTTCACCTGAATTCCATATTAGATCCTGAAACTTCAAAATCCATTAGGTGTATATACAATTTCAGCGAGAGAAGATAGATGAATCATATAACAATAAATTAGTAAAAGACACCATTACTTACCAATGATTATTAAGCTCATTGCTCATTTCTCGACAAGACACAAAAAATGACGGAAAAAGGCAAGTATTTGAAAGTTTGACGCAAATTATACCAATATTTAATTCCCTTAATAATTGCATTAATTGTCACGTTGAGGATGCACAAAACCTCATCATAAGTCTTCAAATATAAATATAAAGGCAAATTCTTTTGAGCTGCCTTATTTTGATGATGGAATTAAAGAAGGACCAATTTCAATTCTGTTTTTCTTCTCTCTTTCACTTTATTTGAATTTGGCACCAAATTTACGTATGTGCTTTGCATGTGCTCAATCATATTTGCCACAGATTCAGAACAAAAAAAGGCTCAGTACTGGCCACCTTCCCTCACAATCCACACACCTCAACTCAATCACCAACAGACAACAATATTTTCTTTCCTTCGTCTATTATCCCATAACATGCAGAATCTTTAACCCCTTCTCCCATTCATCGAAACGCACTTTAAAATAATTTTAAGCAAGATGTCATTTTTGGTCTAATAAATGCTCTATAATAGAGTTTTTCACTTTCTAGTTATCTCCAATATATTAATTCATCAAATACAAATAGCAATGATACATTGATAACTGCAGCGACAAGGGAAGTAATTGACGTACCAGCCTCGTAAAAAAGATGTACAACCAGTATAGCCATCGTAATGGTGATGCTCACAGTGGGGGCCCTGGTATTGTGGGGGTGGAGGGTACCCTTGATTGAAATATCCTTGATAACTGTCTCCAGGCCTTTGAGGTGGTGGATAATATCCCGGTGGTGGATATGGATACCCCTCGTGTGGCGGTTGTGGTGGTGCCGACGGGTACCCAGGTGGCGGATAAGTTCCGTACCCTAATTATACAGATCCGTAAATTAAAATAACCCAGAAATTCAACCAAGAAACTCCATTTAGAACAGAGCTCTGTACTCTAATTATTATATAAATCAAGAAGCTAAAAGTTAAAATCACTCAAGAAATTCCATTTATACATAGTTCCTACCCTAATTATACGAATCAATAAATTAAAATAAATCCATAAATTGAAGCAATAGATTTCATATATACATAGAATCATAAGAATCCAGAAATTCAAAGAAAATATTTCATTTAAAAAATTAATTGGAGCAAAGAAAATGGACCTGGTGGAGGGTAAGGTTCTTGATGCACCTTCTGGTAACTCATCTTCTCTGTCTCTCCCCTGGAAATACTACTCGAATGATCAAAGGTTTGAAAAAGAGAGAGATTAAGTGCCGATGTGGTTCCGAAACCTACTCGTAAAGAATGAATTATACAGTTTTTACAGTTGCCAGGCTGTATCCAATCAATTGATGCCACGTTTGTAATGTCTTGTACATAAGAAATGGTGTAATTGGTTATACAATTTTTAGGGGGAATTAGGCCAAACAGCTGGATTGGGTAAAGAAATTGGAAAAATGACCTTTGATCAACATTAAAAACTAAAAAAAAAATTAAAATATTTTAATTGGCTAAATGACAAAGTTGCCCTTCAGCTAATGCCTTCTTCATCTCATATTCTTGTACATTTCACAAGATTACAAAAACTTTTTCTTTCATTCAAATTTATTTCACACTACTTCATCTCTACAAATTGGTACAGAAAAAAAAAGAAGTAATTTTTTCATTGGAAATGTGATTTTGTGCTTTAGGATTAGCATAAAAAAGTGTAAGAAAGACATTGTTTATGATTTAACAGTTTATTTTGGACATTACAGATTAGGCAATTTTTATTCTGCAAATTATTGCTTAAACCATAGACACAATAGGAACTGATAAAATCCTACCACCTAAGTATCTGCGTGCATATCAGATGAAGAGGAGCCTTAAACGGGTGAAATGGTTAGTTTATCTAGGTTGAATTTGGCTTGCAAACGAAATTAGGGGGTGCATGGTTCGGTTCAGTCCGAACCGAACCGAATCAAAATCGAAAATTTCGGATATTTAATAAATGAAACTTTAACTTAAATTAAATTCTACGAACCGAACCGAATCAAAATCGAAATTTTCGGATAAAACTTTAACTTAAATTAAATTCTAGCTTTTACTACTTTGGTAGAACACTCACTCGATTTATGTATGAATTTTTCCCGGTCGGAAATATAAGATTTTCATGAACCTAAAAAAACATAAGCACGTAACCAATAAAACGTCCGAGCTCAAAGCTGGTTACAACTCTGTCAGTGAAGCTCGTACAAATAGACACCATTGCCCCTCCATTGTCATAAAATTCAGTTAAAGAGTGACATTCAGATTCAATAATACATAAAAAAAAAAAAAAAGGACTGAGGAAATTAAGAGAGTTCAAGATAGATAAATTGCAGGGCTAAAAAAAGTACAAATAAACACAAGAAAACTTTATGGACTCCAGGCAGCAACCTAAGATGGTGATCCTAAAAGCAATTAACTCCTAGCTTAAAAAGATGCCGGACTAAGAAGCAGTTCATCTCTCTTCTAATAACTGATACAGAACTTTCAAAACGCTTAATGTAGAATTGTACCGATTAACGAAAATGAAATATTTGACGGGTCATGACAAAGTGGTCGTAAGAAGACAAGGCTGCTTGCAACGCACGCATAGACAAAGAAAGACAGTTGCATAGCAGTTGAATATAGTCATTAGCGCTTCTTCTTGCTTCCCTTTGCACCACTGGATTTTGATGGAGTTGCGACCAGGTACACAAACAAAACCACAATAGAGACCACAGAGAGAAGGGGGCCATATTTCACCAACAGCCTCTGCACAAAGGAAGTTTATAATAAGCAGAAAATATCAAATTTAAATATTTACTTCAGTAGCTGCAGCAGTGGTTTTATCTTCTGCTGTTTACTTATTATTATTAGCTGGAATGAGCTTGTACTTTGATGGGCTATACTAAAGGAACTGACAATTAGCAAGAATGATGCATACCTTAGCCTGTAAGGTTTCAGATGCAACCACGAAATAATTCCAAGCAAAAAGAAAAAAAAATGGCAAGGATTGTTAGTGAACAAAGCACTATGTATACTGAACACTATAAATGTTTATATGTATCTACATCACAGCTTACCCACTCAAACTTCTTCTCAGGAGGCCTATCTGCTAGAATATCAAGAGGCAGGATTGGAGTTGAGTATGCTTCCTACAATATATACAGTCAAAAGACAGCACAATACGTGGAAATGACATTGATTTTAAGAAAGCAGACACAAATGACATAACTATTGTGACAATGCCAAACCTGTAAAGCAGCCTTTGTGGGGACACGGAATGTGATAACTGCTGGTGTTCCATAAAACATAGTTTTGGTTTTGGCTTCCAATTCAAAGGAATTTGACAGAAGAGCACCCCTACAATCATCCAGATTAGCATGGTAAAGAGATTAGTTGCAGACTTACTGCAAGTGTGGATCGAAAAAGGAAGATCAACAACATGAGGGAGGGGGGGTGGGGGGTGGGGATCATTAGATTAGGACTCACGCATCAAGCCTTTCCCATGACGTTGAACTGTTACCAGAGACGATAGCAAATATGTCTTGGGTCCAACCACCATCATTAAGGGTTACATCATAGGCAGTCCTGAACATTAAATTTGAGTAAACATTGTAACACAATCCCAGAATTACAATAGCTTATAAAAATACATTAAAAAAGGAAATTCATCTTTTATTCGAGAGTTTGATCACCAACAGTAATAGTAACACTAATCATTAATAGGCATTTCAGTGCTTCTTTACATCTACTAATGGGATAAACCAGAGAATGAAACAAAAACTCCATAGGTTTCTAAAAATCACATACTTCAATGATTGTTGATCAGGGAACAGGCTCAATTTCATTCATGCTATTCCATTGAAATTATAAGGTGACAACTTAGCAGTTGTTAAACATAATTCAATGTGGTAAAGAAGGTGGAGTTCCACAAATTTGGTCTAAGTTTGTATAAAACGAGGGCAAATGTGATGATGATCAGATGCTTCAAAGATGTTTGTTAAACTGCTGAATTACAGAATAAACCAACCAACAAACTATAGTTCAAAACAAGGGCCCCCGTGATATGTGTACTGTGAAAATCACATAGTAACTTTTGACGAATCTATACCAGGAAAGGAATTGATGCAAAGACAAAAACTGAAATCAAATTAAGTTTACAGAAATTTAGCAATCAAATCCAATAGAATGTCAAATAATTAATGATCTAGCTTTAAAAGCTTTCCAATTTTTCCATAGAAGCAAATGAATTTCATGCATTTAAAGCATCTCAAATTCTCCCCCTTTTAAGTCGTTAATTAATGCAAACAAGAAAAAAAATTTAACAAAAACATAGTAACTAACTTAAGTTAATAGTTACAATGAAGTTCGTCAACTAAAAGACAAAATCAATCCAAATTCCAAATCAGCTCTAATGCAGCAAAACAAAAAATCTAAATTAGGTACAATAAAAATATAGCCAGATCAATTCCTCTTAAGGAATTGAAAGGAGCTCAATTCCCCTCTTTAAGTCATTAATTATCACAAGAAATGAAAAAAAAAATAAAATAACAAACTCCTCGGTAGCTACCAGAATACAATAACTACAATCAAATTCTTAAGACACAGAATTAATCCAAATTTCAAGTCATACAAAATATTGTAAATTAGATACAATAAAATGGCAGATCTAACTAAAAGAGATGGAATTAGACTATACGCGGATCCTTGATTGTAGATATCAATGGAGACAGAGACTCGTTCAGAGCCGGATTTGAGCCTGGTGAGCTTGGCTTTCTTATGGGCAAGTATGAATGGGCCTTCTGAGCTGGCAATCGTCGACGAGGCCAACAACAGAGCCACCAGGACACAGATAACAGACCGTCCGATCCAAACCGCCATTGCTGAACAAATTCAGAGAAGGTTTTGCCGATAATGAGAATTATTAGAATGAAAAGTACAGGTTAGGGTTGTGAACGGTAATTTATTTAGTCCTTGTTTATCTCGTATGTTCCAAAACTGAATTTTAGTCAAACTCATAAGGGAACCTACACATTTATCAAGTTAAATATTTAATTGACCACTTAATTTTGCACCACGTCACTATTTACTCATCGAATTTCAACAATTCTCCCATTGAACATTAAACTTTGCTCCGTCTAATTTCATCACTCATCCAATCAAATCCATTAATAGACGTATTTATGGAGACGTAGATGACGAAAAAATCGATTCAATCGGCGAGAATAGCGTAAGGATACCCAAAATCTGATCGGCAGGATACAATAATCAGGTGTTCGTTGGATTGTGACCATGATTTGAATTGAATTAAAGATAATTTTCGTCCACTGCCTTGTGAATTTGAATGTGATTTTGTTGGAATGTGTCTTAAAAAACTAATAGTCAGCATACTATACTATATTGGAAGAGACGTGATTGCTTGATTACATGAAGATGTGTGATTGTTTGATTATAGTATAAATTTTTGTTTCCTTCCTTTTAGTCTTTATTCCTTCCTTTTAATCAGTATTATTTCCATGTATAGAATATGCAGCCTTTATGTTGTAAATTCTTATATAAATGAATATATGTTTTCTGGTCTTGGTACTTTTGACCAACGCCACTTTATACAATTCTTTCAGAATGAAACCTTGGGGATTTTGTCCCATTTGTTACCACTAGCAAGCTCCACTTTGGTTCGCTCCCACCACACCACATGCCATCCTGCCCTAAATCCTTAGATTTCTTATATTTGTTATGCCTCGTACCAAATTTCAGTCTTTCTTAATCATATGCGAAAGAATCAGCATTTTATTCTGGTAGGGATTGGATTCCCAAAAGCTTAAACTTTAATTTTGATTTAAAATACACACGTTTGGCAGCCAAGCTTTAGATGTTAATTTCACACGTGCAAAGCAGTTGTAGTCATTTTCTTGACGCTCAAAACTATTAATCTTTGAGTAGATCTAAGGTTGTAGATCCTATTCCAGATTTGTCATGTATGTTCAAGACTTTTGCTCAAATATCTGACCAAGAGGACGTGGAGATCTTCCTCAATGTTACTATTTAAAAGAAGATAACGGGAAAGGAAAGGGAAGAGTGCCGTGAATCTTATCCGAATTTGTAATCAAATGAATGACTTATCTTGTAATGACATCAAATGAAGTATGTCTACTTAGAATTTTTATTATTGATGTAGTTGGGTTTGGGTTGAACGCAAAGAAATTTGATTGTTTTATTATGATTTCTAAACTGTCTCAACTAGTTCATTCACTTGACTGCTAGGTTAAAAAATGGGGAGGCAGTAATTCCACTGTGTGCTTTCATTCCGTCAATGTTGGCTCGTGAGATACCTTTATTTTATTATTCAAAAGGCTGGATAGGTGGATAGTAATGGATATTCTGGCACAGAAATTTCCTCATTTTCTGCTTTGACAACGGTAAAATTCTGTTGTTCTTCGACATCTGCTTTTGTGTGTCTCTGACTTCATTTTGTAAAATATTAATCCTAGCAACTATTGCAGGGACGCTATTAACTTAGGTGTGAAACAAACATTTAACCTGCCAAGTGCAAAATAAACTTAGCAATAAACTAAACCTGCTAATTGAAGTAAAATAAACACAAATAAATCTGTAGTTAACTGCACGCTTTAACTGAAGCTGCCAAATGAAAAAAATAAATACAGCATAGAACTTAACCTGCCAAACTGAAGAGCGCACAGCACAGCATTGAACTAAACTTTCCAATTGCAAAATTATTAATACATAACGGTGAAATAATTCTACAAGTGAATGTTGTAGATATCCATTCATTGTGACCATTCAACGTACAACTGAAAATAGAAAGAAGTAATTACCAGATATATACAAAAGCAACATGTTATGAAGGAGAAGAAGAGAACCAGTGGAAGTGGCAACAAAAGAAGAAGTGCAGCAGACGCAGATCACAGAAGAAGGGAGAAAACGGCCATAACTGAGATTCAAAATTAGAAGAAACTGTGTCGTTTGGAATTGGTGTTAAACTGGGGCGTTTAGTTTAGTAATAAACGGTGTCGTTTTGTTTTATTTCTAAAATTGTAATGACTAAGCACGTTTTATCCTTGCACTCACGCTTTCTTCATCTGATATGTTATAATGGTTGTAATGGAGGGAAGACGGGTGTAGTTGATGTGTAATATGAAGTTCTTTGTTCTGAATTTTGGATCGCAAAATAATAACGATAATGAAATATACAAGAAATAAACATCAAGATTTACGTGGAAATCCAATACGGGAAAAAATCACGGGCAGAAGAGGAGAAATCCACTATAATCAATAGCAGTTGTGTTTACAAGATCTCAATGTACTCAATTGAAATCTAAAACTCTAAAGATGTTGTATGAATTTCTCTCTATTATGTTCTGTTGTATTTTTATATACAAGTCATGCTATATATATATATATATATATATATATATATATATATATATATATACCCTAGAGAAAACAAGTTGTAGAAGAATAGAAGTCTAAAATTGCGTCAAAATCGAAAGCAGGTCTGGGCCGAATA
This sequence comes from Fraxinus cuspidata, assembly GCA_903798385.1. Taxonomy (NCBI): domain Eukaryota; kingdom Viridiplantae; phylum Streptophyta; class Magnoliopsida; order Lamiales; family Oleaceae; genus Fraxinus; species Fraxinus cuspidata. The sequence goes on from CAIGRP010034170.1 coordinate 15,458, forward strand.
AGCTTGTCAAACGCCAGGCGAGCAACCAAGTCTCAGGTTGTTTTTTACTGGACTTGCTCGAGCGTCCAGCTAGAGCCAAGCTAGCGAAAATGCGGAGACTTTTTTCCTCCAGTCCATAATTTTGATCTCTTCAAGATCATTCCAATTTAGACTCCAATACCCACTAGAATTTGGGTCAAATAACAACAAATCTCCACATTGAACCAAATTCTAACACAAGGAATTCCAAGTTACGACTTCATCAATAAACACCACTTCTCTTCTTCCAAAGAAGCCCCAATGGACTAAATCAATGACAAACGCCCACTAAGTTCAAGCAATGCTCAAAATTAGCAATAGAAAGTGATTTGTCATCATATCATCAGGATTATCCTTGGCATCAACCTTGCTCACTACAATATCACCACGAGCAATCACATAACGTACAAAATGATACCTCACATCAATGTATTTAGTTCTCTCGTAAAACATCTGATCATTAGTCAATAAAATTGCACTCTGACTATCACAGAATACTGTAGACATCTGCAAGTCTTCACTGATTTCACCAATCAATTCTCCCAGTCACATAGCCTCCTTACATGCCTTTGTAATGACCACGTATTCTGCTTCTGTTGTAGACAAAGCTTGATAAGTGCGTTTTTACACACTTATCTTACTGTCAAAATATGAAAAATTGTTGATTAATATGTTGGAATATAGCTTAATTCAATGTAATTGATGTTTTGCAGGACAAGTGATGAATGTAGCGGAAATAAGGAGAAACAAGTGAAATGGACCAAAAATGGAAGAAAGTGAAAGTTCAGGGACAAAAGTGCAAATACTCTAAACTTGTTTCTACCTTGTGATGAAGATTCAAGAGTGCTAGAGGTCAATTGGATGAATAGAGGAGTCAAAGGGATGAAATATAGCCAAGACATCATCACATATCAACTTTCAAGCTGAAAAGTCTTGCACTGGTTTTCAGGCTCATATTGAGACCAAGGTTTGACATGGAAAATGATCGAATTCGATGATGGTATCTGAAGTAAAGTTTCAACCCTTTGATTAGTTTTCTAACGCAACTTGAATCACCAATTGGACATCAGGAGAGAAAGTTATGAGCCAAAAACGCTGCAAGGCGTGCGCCCTTACCTGCAGGCGAGGCGCGCGCCTCACACCAAGGCAGCATCGACTGAGGCTGCCCAAATCCTTATGGCGTGTGCCTCAAGCCAAAACAGGGAGAAATATTTAGTTTACTTATATTTGTTTTGGTAATGTCTTAGCGCAATTTCGGAGGGATAATAAAAGGAAAAATTCCGTGACTTTGAGGGGGGAGCTATATTTTGAGCACAAAGGGTTTTCATATCATTTTTCCTCTCAATTTTTGCTCAAGAAACTCATGAAGAACTAACAA
>CAIGRP010034192.1:0-37148 GCA_903798385.1 Fraxinus cuspidata
CATTGGAGTTTTAAAGGCGAGATTTCCTATTTTCAAATTGATTGCCAATTATCCACTTAGTATGCAAAGACAAATCCCTACAACATGTTGCGCAATACATAACTTTATTCGTCAGGAGCACGCTTTAAATAGGTTGTTCGCTGAGTATTTAGAAGAGAATATAGTGTTTCAAGCTATACCGGAGTCAGGTCAAGATCAAGAAGTCATACATTTTGATACTAATCAAACAATTCAAATGGCAAGTCAGGGATCAAATTGCTACATACATGTGTAATGACTACTCAAGACGTAGTACATGACTCCATGAATTTATTTTATATTTTGTTTAGTATCTGCTTGTTTTGTCATGACACGTAAACTTCTAATTGTATCGATTGAACTATTTTGCCAAATTTAATTTAGATCGTGTTTTCTATATTTGGAAAAAAATATTTAAAGATTCACCAACTTAAAAATTAATTTTTATTTAATACTATATTAACATTAAACTATTAAAATTTATTGAATAATCAGATTTCTTGAATAAAATATTCTCAAAATTTCAAAGTTAACGCGTTTTCCATTTTTATGTTTTGAGAAACAATTTTTTAGAATGACAAAAAGAACGCATTTTCAACAATTACAAAACAGACACTCAAAACAAAAAACACAAAATGAATTCAAAACTCAAAACCGAAACACGACGAGAACATCCCATAAACTTCACAAAGTTTTTTATAAGAGTTAATATGATAGTGAATAGTTCATTTTATTTCAAAAGTCTAGGTCTTTTGTTTAAATAGCAAGTTATGTTGTTTATGAATATTTTTAAAATAATGGAGATTGCTCTTCAATTATGCACCTAATCATTAATTCATGCAAAAAATTATGTTTGTAATCTCTTTATTTATTTATTTTTATTTTTTATGCTTCCACGTGAATCACGATCTGTATGCATTACATACCTATATCTCTTAAATAATATTATATTAGTAAATTGGAATTGCATGTACTTTGAAAAAAATATAAATTTCAAAGTACTCTACAATTTTAACTCTCTTTTTATCTTAACTACTAATTAAGTTATATATGAATGAATAACAAACACAAAGGAGCCTTGATCAAGCCATGTGTAGGCACAATCTTGATCGGTCCTATTGTTTCACTTTATACTTTTATTTACAAGAATAGAACATATATTATTTTCAAGTTCTCAAAATAGAATATTCAGTCAATCACGTTTACAACGAGTCCTAGACTAGAATGAATTAGACAAAATTGTGCTTAAAGTTCAAAAGTACATGATGGGTTTGGTTTTGGGGATATCTCCCTCAACATTCATGTTGAATCTCAGTGAGATTAAATAGCTTGACCTTATTGAAAATATCGAGATTTTGACCCAACTAATACCTAGAGATGGTGAATAGATGTATAATGCAGAATTAAAATTAATAACTAAAAATAAACAAAAAGTCACTAAATTATTTTTTCTAGAAAAACAAGTTTAATCAAATTAAACTCTAATTAATCAATCAAGCATGTAGATCAAAGCAATAAAAGTAAAGGACATCAATATTGTTAATGAAGGAAAACTCCTTGAAGAACTCTTCACACAGTTAAAAAAACTCTCGGAAAACCTTGGCAAATAGATTCACTAAAAAGGATTTAACTTACGGTTGGTCTAGAAACAACTAAATCTTAGTAGACTCTTACCACCCAACCTATAAATTAATGTATAACTCTTCAATTGTGCTTTCTGCACTTTGCAGAACCTCTAAACTTCTTTTCCCTACATATGGATCTTTAAAAACGAATTCGTTCTTCTTCAACCGGAACTCGTCACCTTTCCCTAACTTCAAAACTCTGAACGTGTAACGCCCTAAATTCTTGGAACTCGAAGCATTAAAAAAAATCTTCTTTGTTTGACCTCTTTAATGCTAACCAAAATAAATTGTAAATGAGAAAATTTTTGGAATTTGCAACATATAAAAATTATAATGAGAGATATATGTCCATATAGACTTTAAACAATTATGGTGTAATTTGATTTTGGAAAACATTGGAGGAATTTCAGCAATTACCATTATACAGCAGCGGAAAGAGAAAAATACGTTTGACCTATCAAACGTTGACGAAATATTATGAAATTTTAATAGGGAGTAAATCAATCGTATACGTGCATCATATAAAAAATTAGGATGTCGATGTTAATGTTTGAAATATGAAAATATTATTCGACTATGCCGAACAGAAAATTCGGAACTGACTCGACGCAGTCTACCAAAATGGACATAATTTTTTTTTAGATAATATTTTAGGGTAATTCTAAATATTACTATTAGAAGACTCATAGAACTTTGAAACCCAACTAATTTCACTCTAAAACATGTACCGTAGCCCAAGTTTTACCAATTTCTTATTGAATGACAGAATCTAAAATTCAATCCAGCAATAAATAACATTCATGCATAGTCATTCTGATGTTTCTAAGTTATAGTTGACATGAAATATATGTAAAAATAGGCGAAAATAGAAAATTAAACATTTTAAAAGTATCGTCTAAGGATTTATAAGAGATTTACACGAACGAAGATTTTACTAAAAGTTCAAAGCATTTCAAATGGCCGAGCACTTGCCACCATGCCAAACTCTTGTCATGCCTTCAATTAACCTGTAAATTTTGTACGAGTGAGTATCACATGTAGGAAAAAATTAAGTAAATAAATAAAAAATTGTTTTGTAGAATTGTAATATTTGGTTATTTGTGTCACCGTCAATTTCAAAGCGAACTGGTGATCAAGCAGTCCGCATACTCCTAGGTTTTAACAACCCCTTTTCATGAATCAAAATTCATATCTTCATCTCTTATTTGAGCTACCTATAGGGTTCTTCCATTCTCTCATGAGTAACAAATAAACCGAAAACAAATAATTTTACCCAACTTACAAAAGTGTCGCAAACATCCCTACCATAAACACTTGGAGTTTGAATATCCTTTGACATTCAATATGTAGTAAAATGCAGCGTACTCTTCTCAGCCTTTCCTTCAGAAAATTTTCAAATTCAAGGTGCCTTAAATCTATGAGAAAAAAAGGCGAAATGATTTTATGTAAAAGAATTTGAGTTTGGTAGAGAAAATATGGCATTAGAAATTGTAGAATGTAGTTGCTTATCAAACACAAAATGCAAATGCAATTAGCAGTTACCAAAAAATGTAAGTAAAAACAATTTAAAGTGGAATATTATTTAGGCATATAAATGGTGGATTCATGATTAACGTACATGTTACTTTTCAATTGAAATGGAGAGTTTTTCTTTATAATTATCATAATGGTTTTAATAGAATGAAATGCCTAATGGGTATAAACCGTGGAATAAGTGACGTGCATTTTACTTTCACTTAAATGGCATTTTTTTTTAAATGATTAAACAGTTATGAGACTTATTGGTTTACCAATTCAAATGAAATGTCTAGTGGAGAAAAACAAAAGTGACATTGAGGGATGAGAAAAATTAAAACTCGTGGCCGGATAGATATGAGTTACTTGAAGACAAAAACCATGTTTAAAGACTATTTGGCATAACAACAAGTGTATCTATATTTTCAAAATTTTAGGAACTAAATATGTCATCACAAATATTTAAAAGAAATTCGATACCTTAAAAGACAAGTACATGCAAATGTACTATCGTGACCAAAATTTTAATTTGAACTCTTAGGAAGTGTCGTAGCGACAAAATAGCATAATCAACATTATTTTTCAATTAATACAAGAAAAATTATTTTAAAATGAAACACAAGATTTTATTTTATTTTCTCGATCGCTACAACTCTCCCCACTTAAAATGATTTCGTCCTCGAAATTTAACTTACTTGTTTTAAGAGATTAGGATACTCGGCTAAAACATCTTCTTCTCCTTCCCAAGTAGTCTCATCCTCACCATGTTTATCCAAAACTTTCAAGTAAACCTCTGGTCTCTATCTGAAACGATAGAAATTAGAACACCATGAAGTCGCATAATCTCTATGACATAAATCTAAGCGAACTGTCCTAAGTTATAAGTTTTTCTAACTAGTAGGAAATGAGCAGATTTTGTCAGTCAGTCTACAATCATCGAGATTGCATCATGACCCCTAACTGATCTAGGAAAACTAACGACAAAATCATTCGGATATGTCCATGGGGGTTCAATGGCCCTGATGGCCTCTGATGTTCAACCTTTACCTGTTGACTAATAATGCCATTGGACACAAACATAGCTATAATTCCCGTCATATTTCTCCACCAAAATCTGTCACGCAAATCTTTATACATTTTAGTTCGGCCTGGGTGTACAGCGTAAGGAGCAGAATGAGCCTCAATCATAATCTTATGCATCAATACCTTATCCTTTGGTACGCATAGTCGGCCTTTAAACTTCAGGGCCTTATCTTCGGCTATTTCAAATCCTTTCCTCTTCTCAGTTCCCACCTTAGCATTGATCTTTTCTAAAATTGGGTCATCTTTCTGAGCAGCTACTATTCTATCCCTGAGTGTTGATTTCATAGTAAGACTTGCTAACATTGATGATGTCCTTACTGGTGAAGTAAATACTTCAATTCTTAGGTTCTCAAAATCTCTAATTAAATGATCAAGCCTTGTATATAGTGCTTACAACTGTCCCATGTTTTTTTCTACTCAACGCATCAGCGACTACATTAGCCTTACCTGGATGATACAAGATAGTGCAGTCACGATCCTTTACTAATTCTAACCACCATCGCTGTCTCATATTCAATTCCTATTTGGAGAAGAAATATTTGAGGCTCTTGTGATCAGTGTAGATCTCACACTTGCTCATACAGGTAGTGGCGCCAAATCTTCAAGTCGTGCACTACCACTGGCAGATCGAGGTCATGAGTAGAGTAATTCTATTCATATTGTTTCAATATTCGAGGTCATGAATAAGATAATTATGTTCATATTATTTCAATTGTCTCGAAGCATAAACTATCACTTTCCCATGTTGCATCAAGACACATCCTAAACCATGTTTAGATGCATCACTATAAATTACAAAGCCTTCTGAACCATCAGGAATAGTCAACACTGGTGCAGATACTAGCCTGTCCTTTAACTCTTGAAAACTCCGCTCGCGTTTCTCTGACCATACAAACTTAGTACCATTCCGAGTCAACTATGTCATAGGACTCGCGATCTTGGAAAATATTTCTATAAATCGCTAATAATAGTCGGCTAAACCTAAAAAACTCTCCACCTTTCCAACATTTTTAGGTTTCGGCCAATTGGTCACAACTTCAACTTTGGATTGGTCAACTTTAATTCCTCGTTCTAAAATCGTATGGCCTAGAAATCTCATTCAGTCCAGCCAAAATTCACATTTCTTGAAGTTGGCAAATAACTCTTCCTCACGCAATGTTTCCAAAACTATTTTTAGATGATCTTCGTGTTGTTGAGAATCTTTTGAGTATACCAGTATGTTGTCAATAAATACAATGACAAACATGTCCAAATACTGATAGAACACCCTATTCATCAAGTCCATAAACACCACAAGGGCATTCGTCAAGCCAAAGGGCATCGCCGTAAACTTTGCTAAATGTCGTCTTAGGTACACCTACCGACTCAATCTTTAGCTGATGGTAGCCCAACCTTAAATCAACTTTCAAGAACACGGATACGCCCTTCAAATGATCAAATAGATCCTCAATCCTTGGAAGATGATACTTATTCTTGACCGTCAACTTATCTAGTTCACGATAGTCGATGCAGATTCTCATTGTACCATCTTTCTTCTAATCTTCAACTCTTGTAATTTCTTTGGTGCCATTTGGTATAGGGCTTTGGACACAGGAGTAGCTCCAGGTACCAGATCTATCGTGAATTCCACTTGTCTATCGGGCGGAGTACCCAGTAGATCATCGAGAAATATGTCGCATACTCATGTACTATTGGCAAATCATCTAATATTTTCTCTTGAGATGAAGTGCTAATAAGACTGATAAGATACCCCTGATAATCAGGCTTCCTCAACATGCTCACGGCCTTTAAAGCAGGGATAATGCGAGGAAATGCCTTAATCTTTGACCTACAAAATCTGAACTTCTCTTCTCCTGGTCTTTGAAAAATTACCTCTTTCTCAAAACATACAATCGTGGCGCGATTTTCACCTAACCAATCCATACCTAAACTAATATCAAAATTCTTCATCTCTATAACATACAAGTCGACTTCTAAAGTTAATCCATCAAAATTTATTTGTACCCCATTTACTATCAATTCTATATCAATAGTTCTCCCTGATGCCATACTAACGTCTAGTACACTATCACTCTTTTGACATGAAGCATTACATTAGATATGAACGAATGAGTCATACCAGAACCAATAAGGACGTAAATCGGAATACTTGAGACGAATAAAATACATGTAATTAAGTTCGAATTTTGGTCAGCCTCGTCGTGAGTAAAAGCAAACACCCTTGCTTTTCCTTTCTTCTCCTGCTCGGGTTTCTTAATCAATGGAGAGGAAACCACATGACTGGGTTAACCACTTATAGAAAACATACTTCCAAACAAACACTCTCATTTGTGAAACTTGTTACACTTAGGACATTGATGTAAATGATTGCTTGTCTGACCCCTGTTGTCTACTTCTTAAACTGTCTAGTATTTTTATTCTTATCTTGCCACTTCATTTTTCCAAAGTCATTACAAGGTCCATGATTCACCAACTTCACCCCCGAATAGTCACTATCTGAGCTTTCTTTACCACTGCTTGAAAGGTGGTGAGATCGTGTGAACTCATAATCTGCCTGATCTCTGGGCGTAGGCCCCTTTCGTAACATTTTTCCTTCATGAGCTCGGTACTTACAAGGTGTAGGGCATATCAGGATAATTCCTCAAACTTGCTCTCATACTCAGAAATTTTCATATTTCCCTATACCAATCTTAAAAATTCTGCCTCACTATGGTCTCACAGAGCTTGCAGGAAATACTTTTCTAGTAACTCCATCTCGAATTGAGTCCAAGTTAGATTACGTTGTTCCTCCTCGGTGCGAGTCTGTGATGAGGATTCTCACCAATGGTCTACTCTTCTACTTAGCATAAACTCGACACATAATACCTTTTGATCTTCTGGGCAAGAGACTCAATATTACGTAACCACTCCTCAGCTACCAGATGGTCTTTCCCACCATCAAAGGTAGTGGTCGATATCTATTAAAATGTTCTACTGTTGGAATAAGCTGTGCTATAGGGTATGTTGGTGCTTGGAGAACTGGTAAACTTGAGGTGTTGAAGGTGAAGCTTGAGCAGCCAAGGCTTGTTTCAGTTCATCAATCTCCTACCTTAACTCTCTAATCGTCCCGCTTGCGCCATATTCCTATATGCCATAATAATTTCAATCTCACTTAGAGGATTCTACGATACATGCACCAAATAGGAAGAAAAAAAATTTACAACCCAATATCTTGTATTATTATCTTCAAATAATCCTTCAAGAGGATTACAAAATAATAAAAGAACGTCTAGCGCAAATCAACAGGAAAACTAAAGGAATCCTAGTAGGCATCAACAACACTTAAACTTAATAATATCCACTAAAATTTTACTCATCTATTCATCATTGCCACCATCATCGCTAATACAACCTCCATGAACCCTAGGTTTCTTAAAAGGTTGCGCCTCATCGTCTAAAATAGGTGGAGGTGCATCTTCACGAATGTAAATCTTAGTAGGTACACTATCGTCCTCGAGAATTACAAGTCCAGCCAACTCCCATTGTTCAATTAGCTCTGCATTGAAAGCATCATAATCAATCTCTCGAGGTAAGGTAGGCATGGCAACTTTCCATAAATAATTATAGATTGATTTGGCTACCTCTAGCCACCCTTCCGGCAAAGTATCAATAAAAAGACGGGTGGCTTGACGGCCAATGACCATATGGCCAAGTCCCCTCACCTCCCTCCACCTTACTAACATACCCCAAATGTGCTGGCCCATATTGTGTGCTAGATTCCACCGATACTCTTCATATTGCCTCACGATCTCATATCGACGAGGCATCATTGAACTCGTCTTCCTACAAGTTTTCTTAATCCGTATCATCTCTATCATATCTATTATTCGAAGTCCAATTAATGGGTACCTAATAAGTTTTAGTTAATTCTCGAGGACTTAAATAAACATTTAATTTGGTCAGGTTCTCAAATCGCTTTGTACGATAATAATTATCTACAAAAAGTATTCAAACTAAGATACAAGCATATTTATAAAACTTACTTTACCTCCATATCGGCACAGCACGACTATGGCATGTACAGTGCTCAGGATCCTTGTAAAAAAACGTTTTGTCACCCTTGTATGTGACAATATACACTAAGATATGGTTTTTCATGTACGTCTACAGAAAATAAATCATGCTCTGATACCAAGTTGTGACGCCTCAAATTCCTGGAACTCGAAGCATTAAAAAAAATCTTCTTCTTTGTTTGAACTCTTTAATGCTAACCAAAATAAATTGTAAATAAGAAAAATTTTGGAGTTTGTAACATATAAAAATTATAATGGGTGATATATGTCCATATAGACTTTAAACAATTATGGTGTAATTTGATTTTGGAAAACATTGGAGGAATTTCAGCAATTACTGTTATACAGCAGCGGAAAAAGAAAAATATGTTTGACCTAGCAAACGTTGACGAGAAATTATGAAACTTTAACAAGGACTATAACATTTATATACGTGGATCATATAAAAAATTGGGGTCTTGATGATAATGTTTGAAACATGAAAATATTGTTGGACTATGTTGGACAGAAAATTCGGGATTGACAAGACGCAGTCTACCAAATGGACATAACTTTTTCTCTAGATAATATTTTAGGGTAATTCTAAAGATTACTATTAGAATACTCATAGACCTTTGAAACTTCACTGATTTAACTCTAAAACATGTACCGTAGCCACTTTCTAATAGAAGGACAGAATTTGAAATTCAATCAACCAATAAATAACTTTCATGCGTAGTCATTCCAATGTTTCTAAGTTATAGTTGACATGTAGTATATGCAAAATTAGGTGAAAATACAAAACTAAACATTTTAAAAGTGTCGTCAAAGAATTCATAAGAAATTTACACGAATGAAAATTTTACTAAAAGTTCAAAACATTTCAAATCCCCGAGCACTTACCACCATGCCAAACTCTTGTCATGCCTTCAATTAATCTGTAAATTTTGTATGAGTGAGTATCACAAGTAATACTCAGTAGGAAACACTTAAGTAAATAGATAAAAAAAATTTGCTAGAATTGTAATCTTTGATTATTTGTGTTACCGTCAATTTCAAAGCAAACTGATGATCAAGCAGTCCGCATACTCTTAGGTTTTAACAAGACCTTTTCATGAGTCAAAATTCATATCTTCATCTTTTATTTGAACCACCCATAGGGTGCTTCCATTCTCTCATGAGTAACACAATAACATATTAATGCAAACTGAAAACAAATAATTTCACCCTACATACAAAAGTGTTGTAAACATCTCTACCTTAAACACTTGGAGTTTGAATATCCTTTGATGTTTAATATGTAGTCAAATATAGTGTACTCTTAGCCTTTACTTCAGAAAATTTTCAAATTCAAGGTGCCTTAAATCTATGGGGAAAAGGCGAAATGATTTTATGTAAAAGAATTTTAGTTTAGAGAGAAAATGTCTTTAGGGATTATAGAATGTAGTTGCTTATTAAATACAAAATGCAAAGGCAATTAGCAGTAACAAAAAAATGTAAGTAAAAACAAATGAAGGAGGAATATTATTTAGGCATATAAATGGTGGATTCATGATTAACGTGCATATTACTTTTCAATTGAAATGGAGAGTTTTTCCTTATAATTATCATAATGGTTTTAATTAGTGAGTATTAAAACTTGAATGAAGTGCTTAATGGGTATAAATGGTGGAATAAGTGGCGTGCAGGTTACTTTCACTTAAAATGGCAATTTTTTTTATAATTAATATTATGGATTTTAAATGATTAAATAGTTATGACACTTAGTGGTTATTACCAATTCAAATGAAATGCCCAGTGTAGAGAAAGAAAAGTCACATTGAGGGATGAGAAAAATTAAAACTCGTGGCTGAATAGATAGGAGTTATTTGAAGACAAAAACCATGTATAATGACTATTTGGCATAACAATAAGTGTGTCTATATTTTTAAAATTTTAGGAACTTAAAATATGTCATCACAAACATTTAATAGAAATTCGACACCTTAAAAGATAAGTACGCGCAAATTTACTATCGTGGCCAAATCTTTAATTTGAACTCTTAGGAAGTATTGTAGTGACGAAATAACATAATCTAAATTATTTTTCGATTTATACAAGAAAAGTTATTTTAAAGTGAAACACAAGATTTTGTTTTATTTTATTTTCTCGGTCACTACAGAACGCTATTTGGCAAAGGATTTTATTATCGGTGTTTTAGTCTTTTTGGACTTTTTATGTTTTCATCTTGTAGTTGAGTTAAGAAAATTATGAAATTGTTGTTTGATCTTCTACAGGACGTTCTCTTGAAAAGAGGCTCTACACATGTTTGGGATGGACTATGGCTTTGGTTTATAATGTGAAGTATTTGAGGATTTTTAAGGATTATAAAATGGGCTAAATATCGCGATTAGGGTTCTGGATAATATATCCACTCGAGCGGTAGTCTTGCGGACAACGAACAGTGGTTCATTCGCTCTAGGTCTTTTTGTATGGACAGCTAACAATTTGGTTACTGCAAAAACCACTCGAGCACTCTTTGACGGACTTCAAGCATTTTTTTGTCGACTTGGTCTGCTTAAACTGACTTTGACTTCTTCCAAAGATATTTTCAACACTCGACAACTTGACTTTAATTATAACTCTATTAAATGACATTTTGGACATAGAACTTGCCAATTCACTTTAGACCTAACAAATTATCCCTTTAGCATTCTATGACAAAATCATTCATTTCAAATAAACAATCAACACAAGTTCACTTAAGAACTAACAAACTCTCTATTTGGTGTTCCATGAAAATCATTTATTTCAAATATACAATCAATATAACCTAATTTCTATCAACCCACAGACTCAATACCTAAACAGCATCTCAATAGCTTGTCATGCACGTTACCTGAAACATATCAAATAAAAAACACCACGGGTAAAAGCACGAGAAAACTATTACAAAGCATATAACTAAGTCAAAACATATAACATCATGTGCATCAATAACTATGCATCTAAACATCAATAGTCATACTAGCAACTAAGATATCGATATTATACAAAACACCAAACATAAAATCAATATAGTGAACCATGAAATCCTTGCTAGTCAAATCATTAATAAAAAAAATACTCCCCTAACTCATATACTATTAACCTTCCTTGAAATAAATAATACTATCTATCCCATTTTTGTCACAAATAACAAAGGAAAACAAGCTTCATTTATGGAACTTGACATAGAGATACTCATGCATATGATGATGGAAACACTATGCAAAACATGTAATGAGAGAACAGTTTTTTATTATTATTATTATTATTATTATTTCTTTAAAAAATATAATCTCTTTTCATATATTATTAACCATAACTTCATGGCATGAAAACTCAAACCACGTGATCATATGAGCAGTTATTTGATTAGTTATACAAGTATAATTCATGAACAATGAATTTTTTCCAATAACTCATTCTAACCATATATGAAGTAAATTGTATAAGCAACACACGTGTGTAAAGTACTACTAATATCCTGTGAACAAGTCTCAAAGCCTTAAATTTTGTAAGAAATGACATGCATAAGAAATTGCTCATGAAAGTTAAACTCGATGCTATTAGGACATTTTAAAGAAAATAACTTATATTTATTGTTTTATAGCTTTTTCTCCCCTATCCGTGAGCATATATTTTTGTTTTTTTTTTTCTCACATTTTATGTGCAAACTTTTCTACACTAAAATTTCAAAATGATCATTTCAGTGAGCTTTTGGCCGATGACTACATGACACCAGGTTAAAGATACCCTAGTAGGCTTAATAACTCGAGTCATAAAAGTTACAAAGAGAAGTATAAGATGTATCTTACTATTTCTTTATTGACATATAATTAATTTTTTTTGAAGCTCATTGCTATTTTCTTTATGGGTGATATACTAAAGCTTAGGTTTAGCTAGTTAAAGGTCAACCCATACTGAAGGTCACTTTACCACATCGATGACCACCATCCCAAATCTCATACACGTTCACTCACAAGAGCAAAATATGTGTAGTGCAGATAATACGTGAAGAAATCTATATCAAGTACCCCAAACAAGCTTTAAATAGGTCAATGGAAACTTTTGTCACCGTTCATACATTCTACTAGTACTTGATTACAAGATAACTTGTTCAATGCATCAACTTGTTAAAACTTCAAAAATTCGTTTTCCATTTTTTTGTTTTGATTTTAAAAACATAATGCAAAAAATGAGATAAAAGAAATTATAGTGCATGTATGAATATATAGATACAATGAACTTGAAAATGCATGCACCTGAGACATATTCAAAGAGGTACACAAATGGTCTTACATTTAATAGCAATGCAAGAAAAATCGCATTCACTACATCATATTGACATGTGAGTTCACTCTTTTTAACCCAAACTTTCTAGAAAAAGAGGTCATTTTAGTCATGTAACTCATCATTTCATTCAAGTGACTGACTTGATTAGTTAAAAACATAACATGAGTAAAGATTTCATGTTTATTATTCCTAACCAATAGTTTACATCACATAGGTCCTATTTGACCTTGCTCACCACAGTTGTGACATGTTGTAATAAAACTAGGAGCAACTCTAGATTCCAAGTTTTGAACCTTAGTTTGAGGAACCCTATATTTCATAGATGATCTAGGTACAGACAGGTACAAACTTGGTTTTAGAAGAAGTAGCGGTGTTAGAACTTTATTCTTTATAGCCTAGACCTCCCATATTCCCAACTGATTTGTTTAGTCCTAAGATGTAGTCAAACTTCTTAGAGCCACTAGAAAAAGATCAAATTCAGGCATTTTACTCTTCAAGTTTACTCACAAGTCTCTCTTTTTCTAACTCAAGTTTACGTAACTTCTTAAAGGTAGAGCTATTTACTTTTTTCTACTTAAGGCTCTCCCAAAACAACTGGTTAAAAGCCTCATATATGTCTCGCTCATCTTCTGATTCTTCCTGCGAAGGGTCAGATTAGTCTATGTCCTCAATTCTCTTACTCTCCTCTATAAGTTCACTCTTAACTACTGAAGCAGAATTGGAATTTTCACATTTATCATCGGAGCTAGACTCGTCAATAGTGAGAGTAGAATTCATAGCCTTACCTAGAGTTTTCTCTCCGCTCTAACATGCATGACATTCATGACACCTAAGAGATTGAGACTCTTCTTGGCATCCCTAGTATTTCTCATCTCTTTTATCTTTTATGAATTTACTAAAATCATCCTTAAACCTCCTAGACTTATTTTATTGCTCCTAAAGAATTTTTTGAATTTCAAAACTAAGTAAGCAAACTCCTCATCCTTTATAGTGTCAACATCAGTCTGATATCTAGTATATTCCTTAATAGTGTTGAGGGCTAAATACTTATTTTTCTTAGACTAGAGTGGGCTAAGTTTCGTAGATTTGGAAAGACTCTACTAGTTCTTATATCTTAACTAGATCTAGGTCTTTGCTTCTTAAATAGTAGTATCCTTAGGTCTAAACCTCTCAGGTGGAGATCTTAGAACATATCTCACAATATTGGTCTTTAGAATTTGTTGACCTAGATTGAAACCAGAATTCACTATTTCATTAAATTTAGCATAGATTTCATCGATGATTCATCATCTTTCATCATAATTTCCTCAAATCTAGTGGTCAACATTTACAATTTGAAGTTTTTTCATGTTCTTAGTTCCCTTGTGTGGTTTCTAAAAGATCAGAAACTTCTTTAACAATCTCACACATAAACACACGTTTAAACTCTTCATGGGAGATAGCCATAAATATTGCATGGACACCTCTACTATTTCAATTACACTCAACCAATTCATTCTTAGTCCAAGATGTCAACTCGAGATGACGGATGTGAATTAATAATAAAGTTTAAATGATGGGTCAAGTCCACTTAAACTTCGATTAATAAACTATTAGGTTATGAGAAATCAAAACACATTCATTATCTTGTTAGAACAAGAAAAGAGAAACCCTATTCATTATCTTTGGTGGTTGAAGTCTACTAAAATTTAGTTGTATTTGGACCAACTATAAGTTAAATCATTTTTAGTGGATGTATATGGTAAAGTTTGCTCAGAAGTTTTTTTTTAAACCCTATGAAAAGTTTTTTAAGGGTTTTTCCTCGTTAACAAATATTGGTGTTCTTTACTTTTATTGTTTTGATCTGCATACTTGATTGAATAATTAGAGTTTAATTTGATTAAACGTGTTTATCAAAAAATAATAACTAGTGACTTATTTCTTATTATTGATTTTGAATTTTAATTCTGCATTATATACTTATTCATCCCCTTCTAAGTGTTAATTGGGTCGAAACCTTGGTATTTTATATTGATGTCAAAGTTTAATTTCGATTCCCGATCTTGCTTTTCTAGATAAGTTAGTCATTGTCTACTTCTCCATACTTTGATTAAAGTAATTATGTTTACTGAAAAGTAAGAATTAGAGATTTTTTTAAAATTTATGGATAAGCGTGTTTGGGTTACTGTAGAAAATGGTTGGACAACCCCATCCACATATATTGTCACTGTACTTACTCCTAGTTATATGCATGTGACAAAAAAGATCATGTGATATCAAAAAATCAATCTTGTTCGTTTATCGTAAAATTATAATCTTCTCATCAATTTGAGATATGAAAGCATGTTGATCTCGATTATCGATCATATCTTTCATCCTACTTTTAAGTCAATTTAAATTGAAAATTCTTTTCGAATTATGAGTACACCTTAGTCAATGATTTCATTATCATCTTAACTAGATGAAATATAGATCATAATCTCTTACTAAGATTAACGAATCATCTATTGATCATTCAAAACCTTCATATGATTGTTGACATGCTCAAATGATGTCGTATTAGCGACTTTTGACTGAATAACATCCAATATCGCCAAAGTATGCATGTCCTCATATAAAGGCACTATGATGACTTTAAATTGAAGGACCAATTCCACTGTCGAATGTTAGATTAACCATTGACACTCAAATAATTATCCATGTGAAATCTCTCCAGCGGGTCTCCAATATTTTATTTTAATAACAAAATATTAATGCGTCCATTTAAATGTCATTACATTTTAGCTTGTGAGATCACCTGCTCACTTCGTAATAATGATATCCGCATTTCTCAATACTTATGACCACAGATAATTCAAAATTCAATTATATGTAATGTGTTTCTCACTATCTCTACTCCTTGTGATTGATAAAGTATTAAGACTTGAATATACAGACTCTATTAATATAATTTGTTACAATAGTAATTCAAAAAAATAATTGATATTGCCATATGTAAAATGCATTAATGATATTAAAAGCGTTTCCAACTTAAATTAATTGGCACTAGGGCATAAAACTTACAAACTCCCACTTGCACTAGATCCAATCACTTGTGTATCTAATATCATAAGAGTCTACATGACGATCAAGTTTATGCTGCAATAACTCTTTGTCAGTAGATCTATAATATTATCTATTGTGGAAACTCATTTTTCCTTTACATCATTTCATTGTATTATCTTTTCGATAAGATGATACCGTTTTAACATATGTTTAGAACATTGATGAGACCTTAGTTTCTTCATTTGCTCGAAGGCTCCACTGTTATCACAACACAGATGTATGTGATCAACAATATTAGGAACTACTCCAAGTTCATTAAAGAACTTCTTGATCCAAACCACAACTTTTTTGCTACTTTTAAAGTAGTGATGCATTGAACTTATGCTATTGAATCAATAGTTATTTTCTGTTTAGAACCTTTTCAACTAACTGCTAAATTATTAAGAGTAAACACATATCTTGATTGAAAAATTGAAATCATTCTAATCTAACTGGAAGTTGACATCAGTGTAACATTGAACTCTCAGTTTATTTTTTCCACATAAAATCATCTTAAATTTTATCTATATTTAAGATATGCCTAGCAATCTTCAGATCTATTGCTTTTCTCATATCTTTCATGGAGAAATTCTTTAACAACTACAATTTTAATGATTGAAACATAGAGACATCATTTCCTATTAATAATATGTCATCTAAGTATAATATAGGAACACAACAATGCTCCAACTGTCATCTTATAAACATGTGATTCATCTTCATTTTTTATAAAATCAAACATTTTAATTGTCTAATTGAATCGAAGATTGCAGTTCCTAGAGACTTGTTTCAATCTATATATAGATCAATCTAGCTTGCATTGTTAGTATCTTTGGATTCAAAACATTTGGATTGTGTCATGTACACTTTTTACAAGTTTTTGTTAAGGAATATAGTTTTGACATTCATTTTCGTATCTCATAATTATAAGATACATCTAGTAAAAGCAAAATTCGAATGAACTTAAACATGGGTACAGGTGAAAATATTTCATCCAAGTCAATTTTTTGTCTTTGTTTGAAACCTTTTGCTATTGGTCTATTTTCGTTTGTATGGATGTTTCCATCCATGTAAAAAATTTTCTGGTAAACTCATTTACTACCTTTTGAGTTTTATCCCATCAGGTGGGTTGAGTAAGATCTAAATCTTGTTTACATATATCGGGTTCATCTCGAATTCTATGACCTCCTACCATCTCTTTGAGTCAAAACTTGACTTTGATTATGCATAAATAGTATATTCATCATCCTTGATTAATAATGTGTGATTAGTAATCATGAATTCGTACCTTATAGGAGGTCAAATGATCCTACTGGACTTACGTTAAGCTGGAGTGTTCTCGAGAGTCTCTACTTCCCGATCAAGACTTTGTTCCTCAGAAGGTATGGGATCAGACTCAGTTTCATCAACTTGGCCAACTATATATGTGGACTCTGAACTCGTTCTAGTTTTATTTTGCTCCTATTGTCCTTTCCTAGAATGAATTCTTTCTCTAGAAAGATGGTATGTCATGAGACAAGGACTTTCTTCTCCATGGAATTATGGAATTGATATGTAAATATCTTTTTTGGATAACTCACAAACATGTATTTATCAGACTTAGACTTTAGTTTATTCGATTTAGTGCACTTCACATAACTGTCACATTTTCAAACTTTTTATATGAGACAAGTTGCGTCTTCTTCCTTTCCATAACTTGTATGGAGTTCTGTCAATTGATTTGGATGGAACAGAATTTAGTGTGTAAAATGGTATAATTAGTGCATGACCCCAAAACGATTTTGGAAGGTTTGCATGGCTCATCATTGATTGCACTATATTGTGCAATTCCTCCTTACAAATACACTATTATGTTGTGGTGTATTCAATGAAGTCCACTGCGAGAGAATCTCATTATCCTCTATATAATCTAAAGTTCACCTTTAAAATATTATCCACCTCGATCAGATCTTAATGTGAGAATACATTTATCTAATTGTTTCCTACTTATACTTTAAATTTCTTGAACTTTTCAAGAGATTCATGCTTGAATTTCATCAATATACATAAGAATATCTAAGATCATCATTAAACGTAATGAAGTAAGCAAAACTTCATCTAACAACAATTGACATATATCCACATACATCAATACATATTAGGCCCAGTAATTATGCAACTTTTTCTCCTTTTCAATTAAAAGGAGATTTGGTCATCTTGCCTAATGACATGATTCGTATTTGTCAAATAATTCAAAATTAGTTGATCTCAAATATTCATCTCTGTGTAATTTGGAATTGCATTTTTATTTATGTAACCAAATCTATAATGTCAAATATATGTGTTATTCAGGTTATCGCTTTTATACCTTTTAATTTTTATACTCATTATAGAATTCTTAGTATCTAGAATATGAATGTTGTCTTGTAATTCACCATAACCATTAAAGATCTTTTCAAGATAAAAAAAGATCAACAATTGTCCTTTTTTTTTCTAGCAAAGACATTCACATATCTTTAGTGGGTTTTTGGCTCAAACAAGGAAGGTCAATTGGGGCTAAGGATTCCCTAACCATATATATATATATATAAACACACACACATATATGTACATGTATACATATATACATATATATATACATATGTATATATGTATATATGGCTAGTATACAGAAAGGAGAGGAGTATATACATAACCTTCTCAAATAAACATAGCAACAAATGTCTTATAGTAAAAAGAAAGCAATAAATGAGAAAGTATTACTTCCCATACAATGAGAATAAAAGCAAACGAAGACTAAGCTATAAATCTCGAAAACTGGTTATTCCATATCTGTCAATCTGCACAAGTACCCTAATTGTCGAGGGAGGTCGAAGGGTTCATACACCTATGAAGCTAACAAGTGTGAACCCGGTCCAAAAATGAAATTGAATTCATGTTCTTGGTAATGATGGAACAAAATAACATTTCTCTAATTCTAATACTAAGCCTGAAGGCATTGTCAATAAGTATA
Organism: Fraxinus cuspidata; assembly: GCA_903798385.1. Lineage (NCBI taxonomy): Eukaryota > Viridiplantae > Streptophyta > Magnoliopsida > Lamiales > Oleaceae > Fraxinus > Fraxinus cuspidata. The sequence goes on from CAIGRP010034192.1 coordinate 18,645, forward strand.
TTCCTATAGGTAATGTAGCAACTCTTCCTTTATTTTCAACGTATAGGTTAGCTTCCACCTTCTATAGTTGTTTACTTCATTTTAGTTTCTATATATTTATGCAATATGAGATTCAAATCTAGTATATTATATCCAAAAAGCTAATGAAGTAGACACAGCCATGTAGTTTTTCTTCCACTGGTCGTTTATTCCACAAAGATATCAAGGTTCATTAGACTTGATAATATCCTTATTTACTTTGACTGCCTTAGCCATCTTAGTTACTTTTCCAAAGCCTCTTTAAGACTTCCTTTTAGTACACTAGAGAATTCAATGGCCAAGACTTGTCCACTACTAACTTTGATTTGGGATTAACAGTCTTAAGCATGTTCAGGAACTCAGGGAGTGTGCATTCGATCTTATTCATATTAAAATTCGTATTTTGCTATAAATAGTTTTCTAGCAGAGATTGTAGAACCAAGTTAACTTTTAGTTTATGGTCCATCATGATAGCCCATGAATAACTAACCAAGAGAGGGGTGAATTGGTTTTTAAAACTTCGAATCTAAATTCAAGCAAGTAAAGACTACATAGTTTGATTCAAATAATAAGCACAAATATAAAAATAATAAGTAAATGGGAGAGATGATGCAAACAATATAATTGTGGAAGTTCGATCCTAACCAATAATCTACGTTTTTTCGTTACCATGCATTCCGGCACGAGCAAGGAATTTTCACTATATTGATTGACTTATTGTGTAATCCAACTCTTTACAATGTATTTGGTGACTTAAAAACAAGGAGCACCGATTCTTATACAATGTTAAGCTTTACGAGACCTTAACATGATCGACTATTGAGATTTCACAGGACCTCAATATGACCTACACGGTGACTTACAACAAGGAGCACCGATCCTTATACAATGTTGATCTTTAAGGGACTTCAACGCGACCTACACTTTATCAAAGTGATTTTACTATGGAATACCTCTCTTGATAAATAATGCAAACAAGTTATGTACTAAGCTAACACTTCAATGAATAGTAATAAATGATAACTTAAGTATTAGATAAAAAACTTTGATAAGTATAATAATAAAAAATTAGATTCAATAGATGAAGAAGAAACAAATGCAATGTGGGTTCAAAAATCTTCTTAAGATATATTTCTCTTTAATGAATAATTGTGATAAAATAAGTACTAAGAGAGAAATTAGAAACTTTGATGAATATTATGATTTTACAAGTTTGATTCAATCAATCAAAGTTTTCAAAGTGAAGAAGTAGAAATGTTTATGCAAGGTAAGTGCAAAAATCTTCTTCAAAGTTATATTTCTATTTTAAAATTGATATAAATAATTAAAGTGCAAAGAGAAATGAAAAACTTCAATGCGAGAAATAATTCAAAAAGTTTGATTCAACAATCAATTTTTTTTGTTATGAAGAAATAAATGAAATGAATATAAAAATGTAAGCTCAAATGAGATTTTTCCCAATTCACAAGAAAACTCTCTTCTAGTTGTTTATGAATGCATGGTGAAGTGGTATTTATAGCAGTTAAAATGCCCAAAGTTTTTGCCCAACTGGACGTCAGCCACTAACGGTTAAAAAAATGACCGTTGGCAAACCAAACGTTTGCCTGGTCAACCAGACGTCCGGTTGACTTTGACTTTTTTTTTTTTTTTTTGAAAAATATGAACTTTTGAATGAGTAAGCAATATCAAGTTGAAATTGAAAAATAATATTTTATGCAAGTGTTTTTATAAAATAATCTTTTCGTGTATAAAACGATTTTTGAGGTTTTATCATTCATTACTAAATATCAAAATATTAGTAAATTTATATTAAGAAGTCTAGTTTTTGTTCTTGTTTCAAAATTTGCCTCTTAGACTTCTCATTTTGATCGTTTTTTTTAATGTCATCTCTCATGTTTTTGATCTTGTTTTTTTTTTACGTTTGTCTTTTAAGCTCTCGTCTAGAATGAGTTGACTCGAATGCTTAACTTCCACTTTTATCTTCATTTCGAGTCCGATTTATATGTTAATTTTGGTAATGCTTGATTGATTTTAATATTGAACTAACATCACTCAAAATCAATTGTTAGAAACAATATTAATCTTGTTTGTTATAGTCAAAACATTTAGGATGAAATCAATTATAGGTCAACACATCACTTAACCCAATTAAGACAACTTTTCAATATAATGAATAATCTCCAGTGCTTGAGCATAGATTGAAGATCCTTTTACCATTTTGCACCTGTATAGTTGCTTGGAAGTCTCATATGCTTCCACAGTGATTATTCATCATACAACTCTTTGAGATGAAAAATCATGTGTTAGCGTCTATATCCTTACGTTGTTTTTGTAACTCAGGTGACATAGTTACAAACATCACACAAGTTGTAGTATTATCATTATCACTGTATTTATTATAGTACACACATCTTTCTTAGTCGAGTCATCAACAAGTGTCTTTAGAAAGGGATACTTAAGGACATAATCAATTTTCTCATGTTTGATAACAAGTTTTAGATTGCGTTGCTAATAAAAAAAATTGGCCTAGTTGTTGGCATCTATTATTCCTCTCAAATTCTTATAGTTACTCATAATTCAATAAATATAAATGATGAAAAATAAAAGAATAATATACAAAAATGCATCAACTAAGTTAACATGATCTTTTATTAAATTAATTATACTTCCGAAGTCTATCTCAAATTTATGACAATTTTCACATAAATTTATGGAATTCATACTTGATTCTCAGTGAATTGGAATCTCATTTGTTATATTAAGACCTTGAGTGTACTCAACAAGCTTTAAAAAAATATTTTGATAGATATTATTATCAATTGTATTTTCATATAACTCTCATATCATTAAGCTGACAATTCTTCATCTTCACACATCTTATGTGTTAGCTTAACAGGCATTTAGAACTTATTTATCTGAGTGTACTCGACAAAAGATAAATTTTAGGTAAGTTGAATCTATCATTTAGAAATATCTAATATTTCATAGTGTCAATCATATTCTTAATAGACCAGCACTGAGTGTATTCATTGAAAAAGATTTAGGACTCTCGTTTTCCACTAAAACGATGGAATGCAAATAGTATTTCTAACTTAATATTCTAACGAGGGGTACTACCAATGAAGGTCAAATCATAATAGTTATATATATATATATATATATATATATATATATATATATATATACTTTATTATACATCTAATATACAAATAAATATACATATAATAGTGTTGACGATTATTGACTTATACTCACTAGCCTTCCCAAGTCAAAACAAAGACTAATTAGTCAATTCCTAGGGGTATAGCATTGGCTCATACAATACTTCATCTCCATGATCTCCTCTCCTTCTTACTCCTTCAATTAATTTATCTGCAACTTGTATCTTATACTAGTTGCTAAGCAGGTCTAAAAGAATTGGACACGCAATCTCATAGTAATTTAAATGAACTTCCACGTCTAAAATAAATAAGAGGTCGGAGTCCAATAAAAAATAAGAATAAAACTAACTATTCAACGCATCCACGTGGTTGAGTCTGTAATCGTTCACTAAATAAATATTCATCATATAAATGCATTCCTATATAATATCTAATATTATATGCAAACTTGTTTTAACTTTCTCACAATTATGGTCGTTTAAACTAATTAAGACAAATAGATCGAGAAAATTAATTAATTAATCAATTATTTAATTAAATACCAAATTAAAGTCCAACTCTAATTCCAAGAATTTTAAGGTGTGATAATTATTTAAAAAAAAAAAATCAAATTCAACTTAGGGTCAAAATTTAATATGTAAGTTAAAATCTCATTTGAAGGATAATTTAAAAAGAGGAAATTTTTAAATAAAATTTTAATTTAGGTCAAAATTGAAAAAAATATAGGTCACACCTTTTTCAAAATCAAATTTAAGTCCTTTTTCTAAATTGCATTTCAAACCCTTTTGAAAATTTTCAATCCGACCTAATTCAAATTTATAACACCGATCCTTCAAATTTAAAAAAAAAAAAAAAGATTAGAATCATCTCTTTAAAATTGCACCTTAACCCTTATATAGAAATTCCAGGTAAGGGCTCGTAATTTCATAAATTGCATGTGAAGCCCCCGTTCCCAAATCAAACACTAAAATTCGAAAACTATTTAGGGCGGTGTCGGCTATAGCCCAGCACCGCCACTGGCAACTTCAAATTGTGTGTCGACAGCAGTGCATAGTGCGCTGCTGCGTAGCATCCAGCATTGCTGCTACTATTAACGCAAGTACTCGTGCTGCAATACTGGTAGTGGTGTTTCGCTACAACAGTCAACAGTGATGACTAGCGCTGCTACTCAAAGTGGCACTTGTCATTGCAAGTTACAAAGAAAAACCCTCTGCATAGCGTTGTAACAAGAGCTGCTGTTATGATGATGCTTCGTCACGCCTCTAATGTCGGCAACGATTGCTGTCGTTCGCAATGCCGTCGGCCACCCAGTTCTAATTCGATTTTTTAACTAAAAATTAATTTTCTTTCAAAAACAAAATTTCAACTATGAAAATCATTTTTTTAATTGCTAGATCTAAGAAAACCAATAACAATCAACTTTTAACAAGCATAAAATAGGTTGTGATACCACTGTTGGGAATTTATTTAATCATTCACATTGAAATTTAAATCAATTTCATTTTTCACCAAGGATTTGCTTTGTATTTAGATAGAAATTTGATAAGAATTATACATTTAGTTAATTCCACAAAGTTCTTTGACAATCTTAGAACACGTATAATCATGATCAGCACACCACGATTGTCCAGTTTTCTAGGTTTCAATGGTAGTCCGTATAAGATAAGAAAACAAGAATGAGAAAAATTAGGGTTTTTCTTTTCTTGTGCTAACAAGATAATGAATATATGTGATGATTTCTCAAATTTTAATAGCTTATTAATAAAAGTTTATGTGGGCTTGGTTCGATATTTAAACTTAACTCAATCCAATATTGAATTAGTCTAATTAATTAAACTTGATCGATAAATTAATTAATTTAATTAATTAACTTGAGTCCATTAATAAACAACCCAATTAATTAATTCTACAAATATCTAACACTTATCAATTAATTAATTATTTAATAATATCATTATTCTAGTTCTCCTTATTGTGTATGACCCATTAGAATTCGATCACGATACTTAACGACGTGAATTACTATTTTGATCTAGTCAAAATAGATAAATTAAAATTCTCTTTTAATTTATTATTAGTTCATATATGTTGTCTCGGATTGACATCTATCAATGAGTCAAGACAATATATATGACGAAAAATATCACTTGGTATGACAAAATCAATCTTTTTTGTTTATTATGAACCTATAATCCTTTCCTCAATATGATCCGATCAGTTACGAGATATGAAAGTATGCTTGCCTTGATTATCGATCATATCTTTCATCTCACTTTATGACCAGAAATTATTTAAAATTTGGCTATATGTAATCTATTTATCCCTATCACAACTCCTTGTGATTAACAACTGATAATTGAATCTACGAACTCTATTAATATAATTTATTAGAATAGTAATTCAAATAAATAATAAATCTTGTCATAAATAAAATGTATAAATCATATTAAAAGTGTTTGCAACCTAAATCGATTGGACGTAGAGTATAACACTTACCACCACAACTTCCCTAGTAGCTTCTTCATCTGTTAATAATTATATCTCTGCAAGGCCAAGTGTACCATTATCTCCAAAATGAATTGATCAACAATGAAGCAAAATTTCTTCTATTTCAACTTATGAAATTGGTTTGTAAATTTCTTCTCTTTTAAATTTAGTCCCTCTCGTTTCTTTTCCTTAAAGCCACTATTTCACGATAATCCACATAATTAAAGCATCGTCATAAAATTTTCGAGATTATAATACTCAAAATTCAAAATTTATTCATCGATCTACTAAATGACTTATTAAACAAATTGTTGAATAAATGAAATTAGCCGGTAATTAGAGTCACTCATAAATTTACTCCTCGAAATTTACCTAAAGAACTCTAGATATTTTTCAGTGTAGTTCGTTTTTCTTTCTTACGTGACTTCTTCAACTGCTTCACTTATTGGACATGCTTTCTTCATAGGTAGAATCTTGTCGTACTTCTCTAAGACATATTTCAACACATGAGATGGATCTGTTATGTAATTTCACGACATGGAGATGTAAAATACATTATTCCCTCTATCAGTAGAATTAGGAAATTCTAGTATATATGCCACGACTCCTATTCGTTCGATGATTTTGAAAGGTCCAACAAATATTGGACTAAGTTTTCCCTTCTCTCGGAATTGTATTTTTCTTTTGATTAGTGCGATTTTCACAAACACTTGATATCCCTCACTATATTCTAGAAGCCTTATTTTGTTGGAGATATTCCTCTATTGATTCTGAGCAGTCATAATTAGTAGTCGATTTTGTTCAATTGTTTGTTGCATTTCTTGCACAATCCCTTGACCAATTAATTATTATTCTTCGACTTCATCCCCGTACAAAAAGTGATCTACGTTTTCATCCATATAAAACTTCGTACGAAGGCATGTCAATGATGAGTGGTAACTATTATTGTATGGCAATTCTATTAACTATGGATATTTACTCCAGTTACCATGAAAATCCATAATACAAGCTCACAGAATATTTTATCGTGTTTGGAGAAATGGCTACGTGCACTCTGACGATCAAGTCAGTTAAACAATGTTTAAGTATTTGAGTGTGGGACATTCTTAAGATGTGAACCAGGGGTTTAGAACCGGAAAGTATACAAGGAGTAATAAGAGCAAAATTTTAACTTGAAAATCTAAACTTACATTACACTTGAATGGTGTAAGGGGACATGTGGTTTCATCCTAGTGGTTGAGGCACTTTGTCATAGGTATCAATTGGTCCTTACTAAGCTCAAGTGAATTTATTGTTGGGACCATTTGACATGTTGATTTGGTAGAATAGCTGCTACAGTGTGTTGTTGCATCAACCATAAATGAAAGATCTTTCACAGAAGATCTTTTGAAGTGCCTCTACGCACCTCATCTCATCTATGAAAGTTCAACCCCTACACATGGGTTCGGCCTAACCATAAGGATTTGGCTTCTTCATGGAGGTTCGGTCAAAACAACTTAATGGGCAAGATTAATGTGGAATGGGGGCTTAGGTTTGTTTGGTGTGTGGCTGTCACGTTGCCATACTTGGAGTTTTGCTGGAAGAAACATAACAATAGTTCCCCAAGTCCATGCATACATATTCATATAGTTCATGGACTTTTGATCGAAGTGTAATATCTTATTCATGTTACGTGTCTATTTCTGATGAAACAGTGCTCTAACATGAGCGAGTCCAAAAAAGGATGGTGTTTAACATTAACATTTCCACCTATAATCACCAAAAAAATGAGCTCTATAGGATATCCAAGGTGAACCTTCCACCTTCTTTCCCTTATAAAAAAAGGGAAAGAGAAGGAAAAAGAGCCTAAACAAGAGAGCTCATCGAAGATAAAGTTGATGATCATAAAAAACATCGAGTCTTCACGTCCTCATAGGAGAGAAACGACTTTTAACGAGTCTAGGAATAAACCTATTGTAGCAGAACCCATTAGTGCAATAAAAATAATGGAACCAAATTAGGAACATCATGAAAAAGGCTTACTAAAGAAGAGAGAAGGAAAGGAGATTGCCTATGAGATTCTCATCGAAGGTAAGGCCCAAAGCTTCTTCGTGGTTCGTAAGGAAGAGCTAGACCTTGTTGCATAAGCTTTGCTTCTTTTTTGACATTCAGGTAACTACAAAGGTCTACTATAAGTATTGGACAAAAAAAAAACATGCACTTCACGTCGAGTCATGCAATGTTGTGGACCTAATGGAGGGGGATAATGCCCTACAGACTTGGGCAATAGAGTTCCATAGATCGCCCATTCTAAAATGAAGTGCCTTCAAAGGAAGAATCGGGACCTTTAAAAAGGTCTAAATGGACAGAGGCCGAAGTGAAGAGGCTGAAAGAGAATTCCTTGAAGTTTGATAAAGAGATTGAAGCTGCCAAGTTAAAGAAAGTTGAGGCAGAGTCCAATGTGGAGTTTCTTACTATTGAAAAAGAGGAACTTAAGAAGAAAATCTACCTCTCCAAATCTAAAGTGCTTAATTTAACAAAGCAGGTGGAGACCTCTTACAATCTTTAAATGATCAATTCAGAAGCTTTAGAAGCAGCCTAAAGGAAAAGTAGGAGTTGCTAGAAGGGACTCATAAAGCAGCAATCAACAACTATTTGGAACATTTTCATGAAATGACTGATTATGATGGCCTGGTCTATATTGGAAAAAGGTCGTATACGATGAGGTTTTAAACAGAATGGCCGAGCTATACCCCTCAGTAGACTTATCGGCTTTGAAGGAGAAATTTCTTCCTTAAGAACTTACTACTCCAAGTGAAGACTCCCCTTTAAAGATTCAGTTGTGGACTAGAGGATGAATAGTAGCCTCAACCAGATGATGCAAATCGTTAGGACTTAGGCTCTTCGTTCTTTTGCTTTATTTTGTAACTTCAGAGGCCTTTACCTCTGGCTTGTAATGCTTTCTATTTGAAATGAGCTGCCTTTTCAACATCCTCTACTGTTTTAATTTACTTTTACAATTTGTTTATTTGTACAAGTATAAACACCTCGACTAATAGTACAAGTCGAACTTAATGATAATGTTGGGCCAAATTTCTAATTTGAGCTAATCTATTGTCTGAGTTGATTCTCTTAAGTAACCTAATAATAATTTGAACCTATGTGTTTGATTGAACCAAATGATGTTATATTAAACACTTCTTCCAAACAAAGTACTTATGTGTGCTCGACCAAGGTCAGTCAAGGAATTTTAATTTGTAATAATTTCTTAGTATAATGAGTTCAATTTCATGATATAATATGACCTTTTTAAGAAAAGTAATTTAAGCCTTGGAGATCAAATAGCTTCGATGACGTTAAAACCAAATATGCTCATAGGGTCTGTCAACACTAATTTATGAGAATTCTTACAAGTGATAGGGCCTCTGAATTTTGATGCTATTTTACTTTCTTCTAGAGGATTGCTCTTCTATACAAGGGGTTCTTCCTTGGTGATTGGTACTTCCATGGAAGAGTTCGCCTCGTAGATATCAAGGTGGACCTCTTGTGGAGTACTTTACAGCTCTAATTTTAAGGCTATTTTACTTTCTTGCAGGGAATGACTTTTTCTATGAAAGGGGTTCTTCCATGGTGATTTGTACATCCATGGAAAGGTTTGCCTTGTTGGTATTAATATGGGCCCCCTGTTGGTACTACACAACATTTCCTTTCGAGGCTATTTTACTTTCTTACGAGGAAGTGACCGTTCCATGCAAGGGGTTCTTTCATGGTGATTCGTAAATCCATGGAAGGGTTTACTTCATAGGTATCAAGGTAGGACCCTTGTGATGTACTTCACATATCTCCTTTTGAGATTGTTTTACTTCCTTGCAAGAGGTGACTCTTCCATGGAAAGGTTTCTTTCATGGTATTTGGTCTATCCATAGAAGGGTTCGCCTTGTAGGTATTAAGGTGGACTCCTGTGGGGTGCTTCATACCTCTCATTTCTAGGCTATTTTACTTCTTTACAAGGGGGTGACTCTTCCATGTAAGGACTTCTTCTATGATATTTAGTCATTCCATAATACAGTTTACCCTTATAGGTGTCAAGTGTACCCCCTATGGGAGCTTCACATATCTCCTTTAGAGGTGGAGGCTAATTTACTTCCTTACAGGGTGATGACTCTTCCATGGAATGGCTTCTTTCGTTGTATTTGATCTATCTATGAAAGGTTTATCTCGTAGGTATCAAGGCGAACCGTTTGTGGGGATGTTTCACACCTATCCTTTCGAGGTTGTTTTACTTCCTTGTAAAGGACAACTCTTCCGTATAAGGGGATATGAGCGCTCTGAACTTAATATATATTGAAAGTAGAAATTATATGAGTTGAGAGCATCCAGCTAAATATACAAGCCTTGCTCATTGGTAGTATCTTCTTAAGTACTCAATATTCCATATTTGAGGCAATATCTTTCCATCCAGGTCTTCAATTTTGAAAGTGTTAGGTTGTAGTTTTTCTTTGATGCGATATTGACCTTCTCAATTTTAGGCCCAATGTGCCTATGTCTGACCCTTTTGAGAAAAGGAAGACAATCTTCAGCACAAACTCGCGCTATACAAAGTGACCTTTTTTTTTTGTTTTTTTACCTTATTATAATAGTAGCAAGCCATATTTCTCTAATATGAGACATGTCTTACTTGGGAATTGCCCATCCTTTCTTCAAAAAAGTCGAGTTCCCACCTCCTTTCTTAAGTAGTAGTTCGGCTTGTGGTGTACTTAATGGTTTTGTTTACAACTTCTTTGGTTGTTTACTTGAGCGTGATGAGGCTTTTAGAAGTACTTCTTGATCTTTGTTTCCTTACATAGGTCCCATACATTTTTGTTGTTAAATTAACTTTCATTATCTGATACGATTGAGTGGAGAATGTCAAACCAACATATGATGTTTTTCCATAAGAATTTGGAAGTGTTAGCCTCATTGATTTTAGCGAGAGGTTCGACCACCCACTTGGTGAAGTAATCAATAGCGACAATTGTATAACTAGCACTATATATTTCTTTTGGTAGTGTACCTATGAGATAAATCTCCAATTTCCAAATGGCTAAAGACTTGAAACAACTATAGGCTCTTGGGATGGATGCCTATGAATAGCGAAGAATCGTTGACATTTATCGCACTTCTACATGAATTGTAATGCATCATTTTTCAAGGTAGGTCAATAGTATCTTTACCTAAGCACCCTTTGTGTAAGTGTGGGTCCTCCGATGTGATAACCACATATACCTTCATGAATACTTGAGGATATATGTCGCATGTTTTTCTCCTGTGCATCAGAAGATTGACGATGAGAAACCTCTTTTGTACAACACATCATCTTGGAGAATGAAGTGTCCAGCTCTTCTTCTTAGTTTGTGGGTTTCTTCTTTATATTCAGGTAGGACCTAATTCTTTAGGAAGGCAATAATTGGTTGCATCCATGATGATATGCCTTTGTAAGTCCTACAGGGCATGTTATCCCAATACTCCATGGTAGGCTGGCTTGTTCTCTACTACGACAAACTTCATGTAGTTGTGGGCCGTTTAAGGGAGTGTGCCAATTTCCCCACTAAGGGTGATTTTTCTCATTAAATAATGTTGTCTCTAGTGAATCCATCTAGGAGAGGGGTCTTATAGTCAACTCATGATCCACCAACATTTTGTTATAGGTGACTCCAAAAAGAATGTTAACAGAGTTCCTATTATCCACCAACATGCGCTTTAATCTATTGAACGTTATGATAACTCTTATCATAAGGGCATTACAATTAGGATAGTATAGACTCTAGGCGTCTGCCTGGGTAAAAGTAATGTGCTCAGCTACCCTTGTCCCTTAGGTGTGGTTGACCATGTAGTTGGCCATTAGAGGATCATTATCTTCTCTACCATAATTTCTTTGGGCATTCTTGGATATACCCTTACATGTGAACCTCCAAAAATGGTGTCTGCCTATCTAATAAGAGCATTGTCCTCCTCTACAAGGAAACTCTTCCCTATCTCTCGCTGTTTCTAGGCCTTTATTATCATCCCTTCTATGGTAAAATAAATCCCTAGGAAGTCTCCTTGCCTCCTCTCTCATAGGCTATTGATCTTGCCTTTGCAGGGTTGATTCCTTTGTGGAGGGGAGAGAGGGGGGTGATTACCTTTCCTAGGTTCATGGGGATCGCTCTACTCTATATGTGGTGCTATGTTGTGGTATGTATTGGTGTTGTAGCTATACGATTGATGGAACATGCAATGAGGTCACACATCAGCATGGCCTATTTCTAGGTCCATTTATCTTTCTTCCAACTAAGATCATTTTCGGGGAATGATTCTTAGATTTCCATATCTATTTGGGTTGGCCTCTTTATAGGCTAATTTGGGTACTATATTGAAGGTGGTGAAGCCCTGGCTGATGTAGGGACAATTGATATCCCATTTGGCTCCATTGCTGGTTCACTAAATGTGAGATGGTGTCTTGACCTTTTTTCCTTTGTGGAGGTTGGAGAACACTATCTACCATGTTGCGATTGTCAATCATCTCCTCTTCCCTAATTTCTTCGCTCATAATTTCAACCATTTTTTCATAGGGGGTTAGATTTTTGTTGCAAACATCCATCCAAAATAGGGTATTCATGTTGAGGCTTCTTTTCCAGTCGGAGAGTGCCTCGACATCAATAACCTTTTTACAGTAGGTCATTCAAGCTAAAATGTTTTTTAGTGTTTCTCCAGCAGCTTGCCTCATATCTTAAAGGCATTAAACACATGCCTCTCCTACTTTTTTTGGAGAGGTATTGGTCTACACTTGATTTCTCACAGCCTCGATGGACTTTATCTCTCGTTTATTTCTAGGCGGCGGGGAGGGCGGGTTTTCTTGATATCCTCAAGGACTATGCTTTTAAAGAAGCTGACGGTCCTTTAGGGTCTACTTTTTCGTTCATAAACGGGAGTAGAATTTTCATCTCCATTGAACAGGCAGTTTGTAGGTTAGCTTGGTGCATAGTTTGAGGAGACATATACTTTCACCTTCATTTCAGTGGGATCAACACCTCTCATATACCTATGCGATTGAGCCTTTTCACTTTGTATTTCCTATCCTTCTCGTTTGGAGAAAAGGCCTAGCTGGGGTATTTGATAACTAGCTTACCCTTGCATTTAGAGGAGTTGTCACGTGATGGCATTTTCCTCCATCATACTCCTCATGTTGGCGGCCATTTTGGACACCTTTCTAGTAAAGGCACGACTATTTTACTACCTCGACAACGATGGTGATGGTGGTAAGGTTGACAATATATGACATTGGTTCAGATGACTTTTTTTTCTTAGGCATCCCTTGCTCTTCTTGGGTTGGTATCTTCTTCGCTAGCACTTATATTTGGATAGATGCCTCTTTTCTTTAAAGAGAGGGTTTTCTAAAGTAGATTTTTACCTTGAAATGCTCATTTTTTTCAAGAAATATACACTCCAAAGGAGCTGGATAACAATTCAAGTCTTTTATTCTCTTTGTGACTTTTACTTGTTCTTCATTCAAGAACAAAGCATTTCTTTAAAAGGGATGTTGTATTTTTTTCAGTAAACTTTTTCCATGAAAATGTTTGTGGTTATAGTGTGGTTTCCTACAAACAACGTCAATCTGTTGACCTCAATTTTTGTAGGAAGCGTGGGTAACAGTTCCGGGTTCCTCTTACATTCATATAATCCTTCCTCCTATACTTAGACAAAAATCGTTAGTTACAAGTGGCCTTCTTCGGTGGTGGGGAAGGCAGTTGCGTGTACTCCTATAGTCAAGTCGGTCAATATTTAAGTATTTAACTGTGGAACATGCTTAAGGCATGAACCACTTAAGTAAAAGAGATTCAGATTTGAAAAGTATATAGAGAGTAATAATAGCAAAGTGATAATTTGATAGTCTAAACTCGGATTATCTGTGTCTTAATTTGAGAGCTTTTATAGTAGTAGGGGATAAATAATAGTCGTTGAATGAGAAGACACATGGCCTCATCCTAGCAACTGAGTCATTATATTGTAGGTATCAATTAGTCAGCACTAAGATATGGTACATTTAATTTTATAATCGTTTGTAGACATAAGCTTAACATATAGGGGCTAAACTTGACATGTTGACTTGATAGAGTTGCTTCTTTAGTGTGGTGACATCAGCCATAAATGGAAGATCTTGTATGTTGTCGTTGTACAGGGGTTCAGCCTATTCATAGGAGTTTGGCCTTTTCAAGGAAGATCGGTCAAAACTGTCAAATGGGCAAGATGACATGGAGTGTTAGATAGAGGTTCGTGGTTGCCACGTGATCATGCTTGGAGTCTTGTTGGAAAAGACATAACAGGTTACCGTATCTTTAGCTTATGAAATCCATTCAAACATTTATATGATAATTGACATAAGGAAAGCATTATAATGAATATTGAACGGGGATTTTGCATATGTGTCACAAAATTTGAAAGTACACTAAAATTTGTCACTTTTACTAATGGTGATAAAAAAAATGTCATTTTTTGAATGTGAAATGTCCATATCACCCTTGGAGATACCTTTTGGATGCATTTAATGCTAATTAATGTCATGATTTGATCATTAACTTGTGTAAAAGAAATCATTGAATATATCTAATATCTAATATACAATAGGTAATAAAATTCTTAACCAAAAAAAAAAAATAATAATAATAATAATAATAATAATAATAATAAGAAGAAGAAGAAGAAGAAATTTCATAACTTATATTGCTAGGTAATGACATTTTATCTTCAACTTTCTTTACGTCTTCTCCATTCCAATATCAAGAAGAAAGTAATATAAGATTCATCTTCCATTTTGAGAGGTTAACATTTACAAATTGTTTAATGTTTTTATCTTATAACTTACTATTTTTGAATTGTTAAGTACAACATGCTCTTTAATTTTCAATTTTACAAATTATTATTCATTCATTCGGTTTGGTTTTGCAAATCTGTTTTTAATAAAGATGGCAATTTCTTCTATAAGATGTGAAAGATTCCCTAACTAATAAAGCTTTGGATAAATTATTTGAGAAGATTTTGCCATTTGGTAATTGAGTATTGATGAACAGACTTAATGTTATGAAGCATGTATTCCAATCACACATACTAAAATGATACTCCTTAGGTGCTAATCGTAAATACCGATAGTTGACCTGTTAAACAAAATTGTGGAGATCGATAGTTCAAATATCGAACTCAAAACTTCATAAATGTCGAAAATGACATTTAATCTATTGTTTTTCGTCGGTTTACTATTGTTTGATATAATTTATTCACAAGTATCATTTGCATACTATTAAAGACCGATATATTAATTGTGTCGAATGCTTATCATTGTTATCTCAAACTTTCAAGTATGAGTAATAATATGATATTCATCATGGCATATGGTTTTGCCTTTTGGTCTAGAGCACATTTCATGGGAGACCGATACAACATTATGATAAACAACAATGCAGAATCTTTGAACTCAATATAGAGACATACCATAAGTTACCGATAACATGTTTGACCGTACACATTCGGAACACAATGCAAAAGTGATTTTATAAACGTCGCATCTACCAAATGTCATTACCCAATAACATATTTTATTACGATATTAATGGTAGAATAGTTCATCATCTCAGATTTCAGATACGATTCCATAGCACTTACATTGAAAACATTACGTGCCCAATAATTGTATAGCATGTCTAGACATTTTGATACTGTGTTTTGCATCGACATGTTAGCTACTATACAATAAAATTGTATTTTCACAAATTAACATGAATTGTACAAATCTGAAAATGGACATAATTATTTTTCCCATATATCCAAAAAACTAGACACGAAAGTAAAAACCTTAAAAATAGGATACATTGCAAGTTCAAAAAGGTTTACATTGTTTTTCCATTCAAAAAAAATCCTATTGCTTACTACTCTTTCCTCTATTCCATCTACACCTGATGTAGGGAGTTCGATTTGATATAGTTGGTATTCAGATGCACAATTAGCGTTGCTTCTTCATCACCACCCCTTCTTCAATTCCAATTGCATCCTTTGCATTTGAGAAGCCCACCAAGGTAGCCTTAGCAAGATGAAGTGGACAACCACTTTGGGCACTCCTCCACCAACATTGTATTTTCTTCATCTAGTTCAATACGAGATGGTTATTATTGTCAAAATAATTTATAATATTTTTTTAACATTTGACATTATTATTGGAAAAAATGAACTTAAAATTCATCTGCAATACTATTAAATTGAATAAATTCCAATTATTAGAGGATGATATAACATGCTTATAATTCCTATTACACGTAGTGAAGCATTTGAAACAAGTTTGGCATTATATTATAACTGTTGAAAAATTAAGTTAAATTGTCAAGAATTCCAGAAATTATCTGTCGAGTTACAAATTTTCTCGACGGATGGTTTTCGTTTGAACTTCAAATTAACCCCATATGCTAACATGAATAAGTGTTTAAATCCACAAATTGAACCACATTGAAACAAACTGAACAACATAACCATCCACAAATTCAGCCTACATTTAAAGTTTACACTTGCTTAAGAAATTACAGTCAGTAAAAGATTAAAAAGATCCCAACATACCTAATTTAATTACTTTACTTACCAACCAAATAATCAAAACTTCGAAACAAAATCACAGAAAGGCTCTGAAATCACAACCACTCAAACAATTGCCAATTTCTTCCAGGCTCAAGAAGTTTTAGTTACTACTCCTGTTCAATTAAAACTTTCATATGGATCGTAGATGTAAGTGTTATGTCCTAGGTCCAATCAACTTTGGAGTATAGACACTTTTAATATATATATTATTGATGCATATTTATGACAATATCTATTTTTTTATTGAATTAATGTTCTAATAAATTAAATAAAAGGAATCCGTAGATTCAATTCTTGGTGATTTGTTAATCACAAGGAGTTGTGATTGTGAGATACAAATTACATATGACTGAATCTTAAATCGTCCATGGTCAAAGTAATAACGAGATACGAATATCATTATTGCGGATAGACGATCACGTGTGGCATTCTTACTTGTGAAGTAGTAGCTAATCTCACAAGTTAAAGTGTGGTGACACTTGAATAAATGCGTGGATGTTTTGTTATAGAACAAAACATTGGAGACCATCTGGGGAGATTCCACATGGATAACTATCTGAGTGCCAGTGGTTAATCTCTAACGTTCGGTAGTGGAATTGGTCCTTTAACTTAAGTTCATCATAGTGCCTTATATGAGAACGGTGACACTTTTGTAATGTTGGATGTTGCTCTGCCAAGGTTCGCTAATACAATATCGTTCGGGTGCGTCAAGAATCATATGAAAGGTTGTGAATGATCAATAGAGGATTCGTCACTCTTAGATAGTTAGAGATTATGATCTAAGGTAAACTCATGAGTCGGAAAAGAGTTTTCGGCTTACATTAACTTAACAGTGTGCTAGAAGATGTGATCGATAATTGAGATTGACACGTATCCATATCTTGTAATTAATCGGATCATATTGATAAAATGATTATAGTTTCATGGTAAACGAATAAGTTTGGTTTTGTCACATCACGTGACATTTTCCATCACATGTATTGACATGACACATTGCTAGATGTCAATTTTGGACGACAAATGTGAATTGGTGATAAATTAAAAGGGACATTTTAATTTATTCATTTTGATTAGATCAAAATAATAATTCACGTAGTTAGGTATAGTGATTGAGAACCTAATAGATCACACACAAAAGAGAACTAGAAGAATGAGAATTACCAATTAATTAATTGACAAGTTGGATAATTAATTAATTGTGTTGCTTATTAATGAGCCCGAATTAATTAATTAATTCACGGACCAGATTTAATTAATTAGATTAATTAAATAATGGACTAGGTTAAGTTGAAGAGATGAACCAAGTCCACGTGAGCTTATATTAATAGACTGTTAGGGTTTGAAAACTGTAGAGAATTAATTTATAATTCTTGTTAGCACAAGAAAAGAAAACCTACCTACCATTCTTGTTCTCTGTGTGGATCATCATTGGAGGCTGGATAATTAGACAACTTCGATTGCAGATCGTGATCATTGGAGTTCTAGAAATAGCAAAGAAATTTGTGGAATTCATCAAATGTATATCTCTTATCACAATTTCTATCTGAACACAATGTAGATCCTTCGTGGGAATTGAAAATTTGATTTTAATTAAATTGTTTCGCCATAATATCTTGAAATTAGAGTTGGACTCTAATTTTTTTATTTTAATTAAAATTTAATTTTAATTAAATTCAACCGCCTTAAGTTTAAAAATTAGAGTTGGACTCTGATTTGATAATTAATTAGAATTTGATTTTAATTAAATTGTCTTGCATTAAAACTTTGAAATTAGAGTTGGACTCTAATTTGGTATTTAATTAAAAATTTGATTTTAATTAAATAAACCCGCTGATTAAATTAATTGATTAGTTTGATTAATTAATTATTTAATTATTCCGATCCATTTGTCTAAATTAGTTTAGACGACTTTAATTGCTTGAAACTTGAAACATTTTTGAATATAATATTAGATATTATGTACGAACTATTTATATGATAAATACCTTATTAGTGGATGATTATGGATTCGACCATATGGATGTGTTGAATGGTTAGTTTTATTCTTGTTGTTTTATGGGCCCGCGAGCTCTTATTTATTTTGGACCTGGGAGTCCTTTGTAATTTTTTTGGGTCTATGTGTGCAATTATCTAGGCCTACGTACCAACTAGTATAGGATACAGGTTGCAGCTAAACTAATTGAAGATACTAGAAGAGGGGGAGACAATAGAGATGGAGCATTGT
>CAIGRP010034194.1:0-15336 GCA_903798385.1 Fraxinus cuspidata
ACACGTGTCACCCTTAAATTCTAAATTTATTAATTAACTCGAATAAATTACAATTTAAGATAATGGTTTTCGACCTCGATAACTTGGGCCTCGCTTATCCAAATCGATTTTTTCTCGAGCCTAAAATATATGATTAATTACGAGCTATCCAATGGGCCCAATATTAATATACTAATTCTATTTCTATTAAAATTTAATTATTTGACCCAAAAAATAAAATTTTAAAACTTATTTCTCTATATTCCTTCAACTAAAAATAAAAAATAAAATATAACATTAAAAACAATTAATTCTATTTTATAAAATTATTGGGGGCTTTACAACAACCTTCATAGATGGGGATTGTATGGCTCACACCATCCCCAGAGTCCAGAACGATTCCTGGCAGTGAGAAAATAAATCTTACTTTTGCAAAGAGTGGTATAATTTAGCAGATCAGAGAAGTATTTTTTGCTTCAAATAGATGGCAGAAATTTCTTTATGATATATCAACAATAAGTTCTATGCTTTGGCTTCTGAAGCTTTAAACCCATAGCCCTTAATAGTGTACAGAACATATAACTACGGCTCCATTTATTGTCTACAGATATCGACACCTTTGTTGTTTTTCAGTTAAAGGAAAATAGCATACAAAATTTTAATAGGAGTAAGTATAATGAAGTTCCTTCAGACTATCAAACACAACAAAAAATTTGGCAATCTGCTATACGCAAGAAAGTGCATACTGATTTCAGTAAATATTTCCCAATAATGATGACTTTTTTGGGAGAGGGGTTTACATGTTAAAAATTATCAGTGTTTTTTCCCCTTCAAAAAAAGTAGATAAAAGGATTTCACCCCTCCCCTGAAAGGAGGCTCGAACCTAGGTCATTTGCCTTGTAATGCTTCCCTCAAACCACTTGAGCTAAGCTTTTGGCTAGGCAGAGTAAATTTTCTTTTTCAAGTAGGTAAGAGGAAGCCAAACAAGTTTGGGAAAAAAGTTATAACTATATCACGTTAGATTGAGATCCATTTTTTGGGTAGAAAATGTTCAAATTGGAAAATTTTTACTTCTAGAGGAATTATAGCTCTTTAAGTTATTTTTTCAACGTAGTTTGAGAATATTGAAAGAGAAAATAATAACCAAACTACTGAAAACTGTTAGGGACGAAGCGACGCAAATCGACACTTGCATGAGATTTCATGACCCGAGAACAATTCAGCTTGATTGCATGCGCGCAATAGCTATACCTACGTGCGCCCGGGTTAAATTCTCTGCTGATGAGCCAGTTTTCTTTTTTGATTCAAACTCTTATTAATAACAATTTTTGAGATGATTTATTGACCTAAATTCGACCCTTGTAAATATAGAACATGGGAGAAATATGGACGAAAATCTCTCTAGCATCTAGATACACAACAACATCATAGAATTCATCAAGCACAAAAGGCTAATTAATCAATTTTGAGAAAGAAGATCAAACCATAGTAAGAATTGGATGTTAATTACATCAATAAATTGAAGATTTCAACCTTGGACTTGAAGATCAAATCTTTTACATTATTTTATGATCCAAGTGATATTTTTCTATTTCTCTTTTGGTAATTTATATAAAAGTATGCTAGGCTTGATCCGTTTTTGTATTGGATGATGATAAACCCTATTGTTTATTTATTTAGTTTAATATTTCTTATGTTTCGTAATTAATTTTGCATACATATTACATTATTTAATTATGTAGCTAACAATTAAATAATTAGTTGCTTGCGTATGTGAGACTCACAATAAGTTTAGAACAAGACAAAATGAATGACATTTATCACCTGTGCAATTATATAGGTAATATAAACTTTAACACATTCTAATTATTCGAATTTGGGCTAGGAATAAATTCGGGTCGTAGATATGATGATTTAATTTGTTTTGGAAAATAAAATTAAATACATTAACTTCATCAATTATCAAGAACGCATTAACGAAACTATATTATAATTCAAGAATTGAAATAGATAACAATAGACAGACTCTAAATCAAATACAATCATCCATCCATTGATACAAACAACTCTTTTTACAGCTTTATTCTATAATTTAGCATAAAATTAAAATTAAAATTAAAAGACCTCTTTTGTTTATATAATTCGAATTCCATATAAAGCTAGTAAACTTGAATGAAATTTATTTCCTCTTGGACGATATTCTCAACTCATGTAATCTATTACTTGTCAACGATCAGTACGCTTGTGGGTCACATGAACAAGTTTTTGACATCATTGTTGAGGAATAAAGTAATTAATTTAAGTTTTTTTAGTTTATATTGAATTTTCTTTTATTTTGTTTTATACTATTAATTGAGCACCTAATTTCTCTTCTTTTTTTGGCAGTTTATACAAGATTCTAAATAAATCAAGCTCCTGCCATTGGATCCCAAAATCGAACGAACTTTCAGACAAGGAAGAAAAAAATATAGAGAAGTAAGAGAAAATGCAGAAAATCAAAATTCGAATCAGGCTTATAATCCATTACCACTACGAAAGCCGCTCATCTAGAACAACCAACAGCAATAGCAAATGATGGAGAAGCTTTAGTTAGGAATTATATAAGTCCCATTCTTGCTCCGATGCAACCACCTATCATATATCGACTATTTAGATAGGCCAACTTCCACATCAGACCTAACGTCATTAACTTATTTCAGAAACATCATAACATCTGGAAGATCAACTGTAAATCTTCTAAACATATTCAAACTTTCTTGATGTATTGTGATATAATCAGTCATGAAGGCATTTCTATTGATGCTTTTCGACAGCGCCTTTCCCTTACACTTTAAAAGAAGGCGCAGGGGAATGGCTAAATTCATTAATTCCTAGGAGCATCGTTCCATGAAATGGCATGGCACATAAACTCACATTGAAATTATTCCTGCATTCTTGTGTCCATCAGATTAGAAAATGAAGTCCGGAATTTCAAGCAAAGAAACCTCAATTCTGAAAGTATGGGAAAGATTCAAACATTACTTTAGAAAGTGTCCCAATCTAAACATTCATATTCAGGCCAGAGACCTGAATTTTGCAACATAGCTGATGCTTCAGCGGGAGGGTCAATCTTGGATATTCCTTTGAATAATGCCTTAGACTTTTCTGAGAGAATTGTAGAAAATCAGTCCATGTAACCAATAGTTAGGGAATTGCTAAGGAAAATATCAAGAATACACAATTTTGACAAAGCTATTTCATTAATAGCCTAAATGGAAGCATTAAAAAAGAAGTTGAACAAACTAACTCAAAATGCAAGTATGGCACACCAACCAAAACTAGTCTGGGGGGCTGTGGGGTAGATCATAAAACTACAAGCTATCCTTTAGCTTCCTTAAATGTTTTATCAGCCTAAAGATATCAGTTATACACATAACTTTCAGAAGCAACAAAACAATCTTTATCCCAACACTTGTAATCCATGTTGGAGCAAGCATTCGAATTTCTCATAAACTAATAATCTAGGTCAGGGACATCAGATTCAAGGCAACCCACAAGGATTTCAGCAACAACAAGAGAAGAAGTCATTGTTGAAAGAATTAGTGACTTAATTCATTATCAAAAGTGAGACTAATTTGTAGAACCAGTAGGCTATTCTTCAGAATTAGCAAGCTAAATTTAAAATTTTGGAAATTCAAGTAGGGCAGATAGCAGTAAGCTAAATCAGGCAACATAACACAAGGTACCCTACCAGCGATATAAAAAAGAACCCACGAGAATAGGTTAACAGTTGAAGCTGTGAATTATACAATTATAGAGACACCATCAAACAAGCCTGTACCCATGTTCGAGCTTATGTATCACCTGTTCCATTCACTCTAAGGTTAGGAGGAAAATCTAAAGAGGAATAGGTTGGGCTATCACAACAAAAAATGGAATTAAGTTGCCCGAAATCACGTTGAAGAAGAAATGGATCATGGAGAATCAGGTATCTACCATGGGCGAGGAACAAGTGGGTCAGTCTAAAGATTCAACAAAAGTAAATCAAGAAGCAATAGTCCACAAGTTAAGGCAACCATTCCTGTCAATAAACACATACCTCCAGCCTCATTCCCTCAAAGGTTGTAGAACAATAATCTCGACAAACGATTCAAGAATTTCTTGGATCCTCTCAGATAACTTCTCATCAACATTCTTTTCATTGACGCCACTCTACGAATTCCCAATTATACTAAGTTTTTTTAAAGAGATATTGACTAAGAAGAGAAAGCTATGAGAAATAGTAACTTCGATAGAAGAGTGTAGTGTAATCGTGAAGCTCCCTCCTAAACTAAAAGAACCATGGACTTTTAGTATACCTTCTTCAGTAGGAAATTCACATGATTTAAATGCTTTAATTGATTTTGAAGAAAGTATTAATCTGATGCCATTGTCTATCTATAATAAATTGGGATTGAGTGATCTAAAACCAACATCAATAATCTTACAGCTAGATGATAGGACACTCAAACATCTTTATAGGGTGGTAGAGAATATGCTTATCAAAGTCAGAGATTACTTCTCTCAAGCTAATTTCATTATCCTTGATATAGATGCTCAACACATGCCATTAATTTTGGGAAGACTATTTTTAGCAACTGCATGAGCATTAAAAATGTGAATTAATCTAAAGGGTGGAAAAAAAAATAAAATAAAGTTTCACTATAAATGTATCATTTAAGCAACTACTTTGACATTGAGGAATGCAAAACGATAGATCCTTAAGAAAGAAACAAAAACAATAAGGTAGAAGGTGAATCGTTGGGCGGGACAACAAGGAAAATCTTATAATCTAGAGGCTAAAAAATAAATAAAAGAACATCTGCGCAACCGATGCAAAGTTGAAAACTCTCTTTTCAAGCCACTGCGAGTACCCAAAATATAAAAGTCAAACTAATTACAATAAACAAGAGCTTATTGGAGGCAACCCAATTTTCTTTCCTTTTATTTATTTTATTTTTTCGACAATAGATTAATAATTTTATTACTTTTAGTAGTAAAATGTATCTCCATCTCTGTATTTCCCTTTAGGATGTGTTATAGCTCATTGTAAGTATTCCATATTATGATTGATTTTTTTATTTTGAAGGAATATGACATCTAAACACACTAGACAAGGGAAAAACATAGTAAGTGATCCACAACTTTTATAAATACTCTAGACAAGGGAAAAAACATAGTAACCGATCCATCACTTTCATGCAAGTCCATCAACCACCTTCGAATTGATATTAGGAGAGTATTTAGCTCCCTTCTTTGTCCTTAATTTTTATATATTACTTATTATATTTTTAGATATTTAGGACAATGTCTGTTATAAGTTTGAGGATGAAAACATATCGAGTTTTTATCTATTTTTACAGTTTTTTGTGTTGTTCACGTGAAAAAAAAATCAAATTTGTTTTGAAAATTCAAAAAAATATTTCATTTTCAGCTTTTCATTGCTTTTGTGTACTTGTGTAGGTTAGATAATTTTGCTTATTGTGATGTGCATATTTGGAACCATGTGTTGAACTATATATTGTGAAAAAGTTACACGTCGAGTTTATTTATGCTTATATATGTGAAATTTGATCTTTGAACACAAGATTTATATTTTACATCATGAAGGAATAATTTGATTCAAAATTTGAATAGGTTAAAAAACAATTAGTGGACCTCAAATGTAAAATTCTAACAACCACTAAATTATACATCCTTAAATGTGGATCCCATATGTGCTAAATTCTTTGTGGGTTGTATAAGATCAATAACATGAAAAATAGGTGAAAATCTTAAGTTAATGATCAAATTTTGAAAATGAGTATTTAGTAAGTGTTATTGTAATAATCATTGCATGAAATGAAAAGAAAAAAAAAAGAAAAAAGTTGTCTCATTGTGAAACGTCTCTTTCTAGCCTTTATGAATCGGGTGATTAAGATATTTAAAACCTCGTGTTCTATAATCATCTTACAAGAGTCATTTAGTATGCTTAATTGAGGGAAGTCTGTACATAAGATAAAAAAAAAAAATTATAGTGCTATATGCCTTGATTAAGCCCGAACAATTATTTGAGAGAATTGGACCTTTGATAAGTGATTATTAGGTTAGTTGATTCTTGGAGGTTGAAGCAGTAAAAAATAAGGAGAATCCTCATTTATTAATATGTTGACATTAGTAAGATCTAACCAAACTAGAGATGATGAGAATTAATATAGACAAAATTCAACTTTAGATTGCACATTATAAAAAAAGATAATATAATAAGTTTGAGAGTGTGATTCTTACGAGAGAAGAAATGAAATATTTGACCACTATGGGTCGACACTTGAATCACTTTATGAATTTATGACATTTGACATGAATATTCACACACACATATATATAAGTTTTGCATTGAATAAGTAAAAATCAATTTTAGCAATGTGATTTTGAAGTACTTTGTAGTTTTGATACATAAATCCCAATCTTGAGAACAAAGATAGATTATCCAACCATGTTTGTTTTAAAAAATTATTTAAGTCAAAGTTTATTTTGTTTGAGGGCAAATAATTGTTCAAGTTTGGGAATATTTGATAAGTGTATTTTTTTCATTTATTTGAGTCGTTAAATGAGAATATTTGTAATAACTTTTGATGACTTATAACATAACTAGATACCAATTTTGTTTGTTAGGTAAAACTAGAGGCAAATTGGTGGAATTAGAAGAAACAAACCAAAAAATAAGCAAAAACAAAGAAATTCAAAGTTCAGGGATCAAAGTGTAAACATCCAATAGTTTATTCGAATCATAAAAATGATGATTGAAAATCACATATGATCAATTGAATTCCATTCGAGGTTAAAAGAGAAAAATATAGTCAAAGTATTTTCAAAAAATCAATTTCTAGCCAGAAAAGTTATACCTCGAATTTTCAACCGCAGATTGAGATCCATTTTTATGGTAGAGAAGGTTCAAATTGGAAAATTTCTATTTCTAGAAAAATTGTAGCCCTTTACGTTATCTTTTCAACACACTTTAAATCACCCAATCAAATATTGGAAGAGAAAGTTATGACTAAAATTCTGAAAGTTGCTCAAGGATGAAGCGATGCAATTCGGCGCTCTCGAAACAAAAATTTCATGACTCGAGAATAATTCAGAATGCTTGCTTATGCACCCGGTAGCCACACCACACTCGCTCGGGCCAAATTCTCTGCTAACGAACCAATTTCGTTTTTTGATTCAAACTCTTATTGACAACAACTTTAGGACAATTTATTGATCTCAATTCGACCCTTATAAATACAGAACTTGGGAGAAACATTGAGACAACTCTCTCTAGCATCTAGATACACAATAATATCATAAAATTCATCAAGTAAAAGAGGTTAATTCATCAATTCTGAGATATAAGATCTAACCCTAGTAAGAATTGAAGGTCAACTACATCAAAAAATTGAAGATTTCAATCTTAGACTTGAAGATAAACATCTTTTGCATCATTTCATGATCACTGCGATATTTTTCTATTTTTGTTTTTGTAATTTATAAAAGTATGCTAGGCTAGATCCATTTTTGTATTTTGTATTGGATGAAGATGAATCATATTGTTTATTTATTTTAATTCAAAACTAGTAGCTCTTATTTATTACGTTTCTTGATTAATTATGTATACCCGTTGCATTATTTAATTACATAATTTAACAATTAAATATTTAGTTGGTTGTTGTAATGTTGAGAGATTCACAAGAAGTTTAGAACGTGGTAAAATTAATATATGTACAACAGATGTTAGGAATAATACTTATTATGTATGGAATCATATAGATAATATAAATTTTAATGCATTCTAATCATTCAAATTCAGGTTAAGAATAGATTCGGGTGGTGGTTAGGATAAAGTTAATTTGTCTTTGAAAGGAAAGTTAAATATATTAGCTGTATCGATTGTGCATGAATGTAAGTAAATTACAAATCAAAAATTAAAATACATAACAAGTGGACTATAAATTCATTGCAATCATCCATTCATTGATACAGACAACTATTTTACAGCTTTCTTCGATAATTTAAAATCATATCAAAATCCCTCTTTTGTTTATTGAATTCCATATAAAACTAGTAAACTTGAATTAAAATTTATTTCCAATGGAATGATACTTTCAACTCATTTAATCTATTACTTGTCAACAATTTGATACGTTTGTGAATTTCGTACAAACACCCCCACAACTCTTTTTTGGGGCATTTTATCCTCGTTATTTCTATTAGCTCAGGGGCTCATAAATAACCAATTTATTGTTTGTTGGAAGATTCCAATGTTGGTAAAAAAAATAACAAACAAAACTTTACTTTGATAGACTTTGATTGATAATGATTCTTTCTTAATAAATTGAAAGGAGGACACTTGGATTGTTATAAAATGGGAAGGCGGAGGAATTTAATGGCGAAGAGAGTCAACCCGATAGAGAAGAAAT
Source organism: Fraxinus cuspidata (assembly GCA_903798385.1). Classification (NCBI taxonomy): domain Eukaryota; kingdom Viridiplantae; phylum Streptophyta; class Magnoliopsida; order Lamiales; family Oleaceae; genus Fraxinus; species Fraxinus cuspidata. Next base: position 8,436 of record CAIGRP010034194.1, read on the forward strand.
GAGAAATTTTCAAGGATAACTTCTTTGTTGGTGAAATGAAGGGAGCTAGAGGCACTAGTGAATCTCTGAGTTATGTTGGAATTCAGGATAAAGAACCAAGAAAGGTAGGAAAGGCATATATGGATGGAACAATAGAAAACTAAGGCAGCATGGAGAAGATAATGATAAGTTGAATACTTGTTGTCTTGTAATTTAATTCGTTACCATTACAAGTAGGGTTGTCAATTGATTGAATTTTGACCCGAATTTGATCCAAATCCGATAATTCGATCAAATCCAATAACCCACTAACTAAATAGAACAAATATGGATATAAGCTAATTCGATCCAATAACAACCCAATCCTTTGGTTATAAAGTATAATATAGTTTATATATTACCGTATAATTTATTATACATAATTTTTTTCATTTTGAAACTTGTATTATATTTAATGACTTTTAGTGAAGAATGCCAAACATATAAAATTTCAATATAACATTAATATATTTATTATAATAAATTTTATATTGAGATTAAGAATCTCCTTTTTCAAAAATTACTTCATACGAGTCATATTCTCTCTCTGTTATTGCGATGTATGGATCAAAACAAGGAAATCCATGGTTTTATCTTCGTAATTTCTTCACTTTCTTCTTGATTCTACTCTATATTTCTTGGGTTTGGCGTCTGTTCTTGGCTTCATGCATTCTTGCTTTCCAATTTTCAAATCTTGTAATCCATAGTAAGTTAGTTTAAATCAACAAATTGATTGTCCAGGTTGCAATGATATATTTACTAATTAGTTTTAATTTTTTTTTTAATTTTCTTTCATGATTCTACCGAATTCTTTTACATCCTAATCTATTTTTAATCTGAATTTTTTGTATATTACTATACCCCGAGAAGATGAAATTTTGTTTCTGTGAAGAATTTGGTTTTTAATCCTAATTTATATATTGCTTTCTCATTTCAATCTTGATTTTAGGGCTTTTCGGATACGTATAACAGCCGACAAGGCCGGCACTGAATCGGAGAAAGAAGATGATGCTGGGAATGTTATACAATTTGAAGATTTACATCTACCTTGTCTTATGAGACGAAAATTGACATAGAAGGTATGGATGATTTTGTAAAATTTAAAGGGCCAAAAGGAAATGATACTTGATTTGTACAGCCTTTATTCTTAAACGCCTTTTTTTAGGTGTGGTGGATTGGTGGGTGATATGATATGGAGAGAGAGCTGAAACTTCTTTTGCTGCGCTTGAGAATTTCTTTTGTGTCCCTTAGTTTTTGTTGCTTACTCTCTCTCTCTCTCTCTCTCTCAATATTGTGTATTTTGATTCCTTTTAACCTGGTATTATCTTGTAGATTGTTCTTGAACATGCCAACTTGTTAATATGGTTATTTGTTTATATTGCAATAAAAAAGAATGTGTAAAATATTTTGGATCGGATTGGTCAATCGATAACATAACGAATTAGACATGAATCTAACAATTAAATATCTGTTGGACTATCGGATCGAAACCATAAATTATTCTTATCAAATCAAATCGGATATGGACAGATTCGATCCAAATCTGATCCATTTACAGTCCTAATTATAAGGTGTGGCCGTTGTATCTTAAGAGACGAGTTACAAAGAAATGTTATGACTAATTCCGAGCATTATCTTGTTAAGGATAAACAATTAAACTCTTGCCTTGACCAATTTCAAATTTTCTGCATTTTTCTATTTTTATAATATTTTTAAGTAAGTCGTCCAAATTTCAGCATATAAAATAATTAGGTTATTGAATATAAATTGCACCTACATTAGATATTTAAAACAATTATCTTAAGACGATGATCATGTTAATTTATATTATGATTGATAATATTAGTTTACGTGCATTTGGTATCAAATTCAGTGCATTTTTATATTGTGCTTTCTCTATATAAATTTATTTTACATATTATATTCAATACACGAAATAAATTAAATAAGATGGCATGTGAATTTGAAATCTCTTTCTGATCCATATTATCTATTATAGATACGAAAATTTTGTTGAAAATTAGATCTTCATTTATATATTAAATTGTTTTATACTGAACAGGTTTTATGGTAACTTTATAATTTACATATAAGTGGTTATTAATCATTGAAATATTAGTTCGATCTAATTTAGTTAATGGCATCATTTACTACTACCGATGTACCCCTCACAAAAGCTAATGAGAAGGTTGAAAAATTCATGGGAGTGGATTTATGAAGATTGCAACAAAAGATGTTATTTTGTGTTATTACTTTCAATTTGGAAAAATCCTTGAGTGATTTTTATATAATGGCACTACTCGTCACCTTTGTGTTTTAAAGGAGATGTTTTTATCTTACACTCCGATTGACAGCTCTTCATAGGAAACTCGGTCACATCAAAGGTTGTTGATTTGGGCAAGTAGCGTTGAAGATGACCTTGGGCAAAGAAGTAACCATGGTCGATATGTTACATATTCTGAATATTAGCAATAATATGGTATCTGGTGCTTTGCTTAGCAATAATGAGTTTATGCTAGTATTTGAATCTCATAAGTTTGAATTCATGAAAATGGCATTTGTGTAGGCAAGGGATACTTAGACAATGAGCTATTCAAAATTAATGTAATATTAATAAATATAAATTTTCTACTTACATGGTCGAGTCTTATGAATTATGACATGATATATTAGGACAAGTTAATTTATACTTCACAAAAATTAGTAAGTCAAGATTTATTGCCTACATTTTAATTTTATCAAATTCATAAGTGTGAAACTTATTTATATACTAAGTCAAAATGTTGTTTTATTCGGTTGAGAGGACACAGACCCTCTAGAGTAACACACAATTATTTTTGTGATTTGAAGTCTGTGCAAACTATAGATGGTAAACATTATTTTATTAATTTTATAGATGAATGCACAAGTTATTGTTATATCTATTTTCCAAGGAACAAAAATGAGGCTCAGAAGTATTTAAACTATACAAGAATGAAGTTGATAATAAATTAATTAAACAATTGAAGGTTAATTGTAGTAATAGAGGTGAGAAGTATGGAGCACTATTTGAAAATTTTATATAGACTCTAGAATATTCATCAAACTACGATTATTTATTCACTCAATGGAATGGTATTGCTGAACGCAAAAATCATACTTTTAAAAATATGATGAACGCTATGTTGATAAGTTTGGTTTACCCTAGAATTCGTGAAGGAAAGCCATCATTTCAGCAAATCACATTCTCAATAAAAATACCACACAAAAGTAAGATTGATAGTCCTTAAGAGTTATAAAAAGGTCAAAAACTTATAAATATTTGCAACTATGGGATGTTTGGCTAGGTAGAAGTACGAAAAGCCTAAATGGGTTAAGATATGATCTAAAACTATTGACTGCATATTCATTGTATATGCTAAAAGTAGTAGTGCATGTATCGATGCCTCATACATAAATCAAACATTCTTGGTGTACATGAGAGTACTACAATTGAATGAATGTTGTAATTTTTTAGAACACCTATTTTGATACCAGTATCTTAGTAGCATTATTATTGCTAACATGTGCATTATACAATTTGTTATGCCTCTTTCAGTGAGAATCCAGTATAGCCACGTGACAGCCACACAACAAACGAACCTAGGCCTGCACTCCATATCATTATGCTCATTTGGCAATTTTGGTCGAACCTCCATGATGAGGTCGAACCCCTATAGAAAGGCCAAACCCATATGAAGAACTGAGCCTTCATTAGAGTGTACGTCGTCGCCTCTCTAACCACCAGAGAAGGTCTCGTGGGGTTAATGGTTTGCCCTAGTGTGCAAGAGTAGGCTTAAGTAGATGTGAGAGGCCTTTGCATCTATTGGCCATGTCACTTCTACGAAAAATGAGGTCAACACAAGTATTCCTAGTACGTATCCACAATATCGACATTATCATTTTTTATTGACAGCCTATTATTTTTTTCATACTAGTAAGTTTGTTCTTATCGTTATTTTAATTTATCGTCATGAGTATTTGAGGGGTCAAACGGGCCACAATTTATTAACAATAGAGACAATATATCGCATTACAAGTTGGCTTAGTTCATATCACAAATGAGATGCTGCCAAAATTTCAATAGTTATAGTGTTATATTTTATCGTTCATAACCCCTCATTTATTGGAGTTGCTCATTTTCAAAGACGGTAAGCCCTCATATCGTGGAGACTATTTGACAGAATTTATCAGTTCACAACAACCCATAATTTCAAGGTAATTCGTAAGCATTCCTAGTTGACAACTTATATTTCAAACTCCGACCCACAAATGAATGTACAACTCAGACTTAGGAAACTATTGTTATATATATAAATTAGGTAGTGTACATGTGGTAGAGGGGATCCTACATCGACCGACTCGACATTGATGATCAATTAGATTGGACCTATTTAATCAAACAACCTCGTCTTGGACTTAAGCTCGGTTAATTAGCCATACTCAGCCCATTTTCATTCCTCTATATATACTCAAGTCCATTTTATTAGAGGTAATGTATATTTTAACCCTAGTCAAATCTCCGTCTCCCGTCTCTTGCACTCTTTCTTTCTCATTCGATCGTTGACTTGATCATTGAAGAGAAAACGACCATCAAACATTTTTCTCGACCGATAACATTTGCATCCTAACGAGGTGCTCCCGGTGCGTATGATGCCTACGTGGAGAGAAGGTGGCCAAGATTCTATTAGTCACGTGTTCGTCGAATTTTGAGGTCAAGAGACTTACGTCGTTTTGAAAAATCAATACATTGACCATACTATCGCCCCATTAAAAAAGCTACCTAAAAAAACAGATAATTGCCTGAGCAGTTTGAAGAAGTTAGCCATCACAAGAAGAGGGTCGAGGAAATCCAAGAGGAAAAATTGTTGTTCCGACCATGAAAATGGCTTTGAAGGATAGATATGAAAAGAAGTCATCTCATAACAGAATTCTACAAAAAAAAAAACCTATGGCAAACGCAAAAAAGTGTTACAGGAATCTACATATTTGGAGCCACAAAATTCAATTTTGGACGGGTATTATCTTTGGTTTTATAGTAGAGAATAAATGGCAAATTTATCCTTAAAATCCCAAACCAAAATGAGAACCCACTCAGCTGTGGTCAGCGATTCAACTGAAGCCTTAGCCAAGTTCCAACATTCGGTCACTATTGTCGAGGGCTATTTTCCCTCGATGAGGGTCGTTAAGGTCACCGCAGCTTCGACAAGCAGAAATCCAGATACCAATGCTAAAAACCTACCAGCAATAGTTGACATCGTGCTTCCAATTGCAAGCTGTTTGTGTAAGTGTTATGCCATAGGTCCAATCAACTTTGGAGCATAAACACTTTTATTATATATATTATCGATGTATATTTATGCTAATATCTATTATTTAATTGTAATAATATTCTAATAAACTAAATAATAGAATCCGTAGATTCAAGTCTTGGTGATTTGTTAATCACAAGGAGTTGTGATTGTGAGATACAAATTACATATGACTGAATCTTAAATCGTCCGTAGTCGAAGTANTATTTAATTGTAATAATATTCTAATAAACTAAATAATAGAATCCGTAGATTCAAGTTTTGGTGATTTGTTAATCACAAGGAGTTGTGATTGTGAGATACAAATTACATATGACTGAATCTTAAATCGTCCGTAGTCGAAGTAATAACAAGATACGGATATCGTTATTACGGATAGACCATCACATATGGTATTCTTACTTGTGAAGTAAGTAGCTGATCTCACAAGCTAAAGTGTGGTGACACTTGAATGAAGACGTGGATGTTTTGTTATAGAACAAAACATTGGAGGCCCGCTGAGAGATTCCACATGGATAACTATTTGAGCGTCAGTGGTTAATCTCTAACGTTCGGTAGTGGAATTAGTCATTTGACTTAAGGTCATCATAGTGCTTTATATGAGGACATTCATCTTTTGGTGGTGTTGGATATTTCTCTACCAAGGGTCGCTAATACAACATCGTTCGAGTATATTAAGAGTCATATGAAAGTTATGAATGATCGATAGAGAATTCGTCACTATTAGATAGTAAGAGGTTATGATCTACATTTTATCCAGTTAAGTTGACAATGAAATCCTTGGCCAATGTGAACTCATAAGTCGAAAATTAGTTTTCGACTTACATTGATTTAACAACGGGATAAAAGAAATGATCGATAAACGAGATCGACACATATTCATATCTCGTAATTGATCGGATCATATGACAAAGGATTATAGTTTCACAGTAAACGAACAAGTTTGGTTTAGTCACATCACATGACATTTCCCGTCACATATATTGCTATAACACATTGCTAGATGTCAATCTGGGACGACGAATGTGAATTAGTGATAAATTAAAAAGGGCATTTTAATTTATCGATTTTGATTAGTTCAAAATAATAATTCACGTCGTTAGGCATTGTGATTGGGAATGTAAAGGGTCACACCCAAAAGAGAACCAGAAGAATGAGAATCACCAATTAATTAATTGACAGTGTTGGGTAATTAATTAATTTGGTTGCTTATTAATATATCCGAATTAATTAATTGGATTAATTAATTTATGGATAAGATATAATTAATTTGATTAATTAACTAAAAGATCGGGTTAAGTTTAAGAGACGGGCCAGCCCACTAGAACTCATATTAATATGCTGTTAAGTTTTAACAAACGGTATGTAATAATTCATTATTTTTGCTAGCACAAGAAAAGAAAACCCCAGCAGTCATTCTTGTTCTCTGTGTGGATCACCATTGGAGGTTGGACAATTGGACAGCTTGGATTGCATATCGTGATCATTGAAGCTCAAGAAAAAACAAAGAAATTTGTGGAATTCATCAAATGTATTAATTCTATTACAATTTC
>CAIGRP010034197.1:0-13167 GCA_903798385.1 Fraxinus cuspidata
TCGTTCGTGCTCATCCTCAGTCGTCGGGCTCGAAAATCACCGGTTACGATTTTTGGTAGCATCAGTATGTAATTTTTTTTTTATTGAAAAATGTGCTATTAAAATATGGTAAAAATACTATTTAACAATGCATTTTTTTTTTTAAAGGACTCATAATGGCTATATAGGAATTTTAATTTTAAGGCCTTCGTATGGTATTTTTATTTAGCTCAAAGTCAAGCTGGAGTAAGAAAACGTAATCATTCCCTAATAATATATTAAGCCCGCAGAATTCATGTGGGGGACTGGCCAGACCAGAGAGAGAATTCTGCTGGAAAGTCGTATTCCATCATAATAATTCTGTTCTGTCAACATTTATATCGCATTTTCTGCTACAAATATTGCCTTCTGAGCATCTTATATTTAAGATACTACTGTGTCAGCAAACCCTTTAAATATATGATATAGGGTTGGGGTGGGGATGGGGGGGGGGGGGGGGGGGGGGGGGGGGGGGGGGGGGGGGGGGGGGGGGGGGGGGAGAAGGAGCTTGGTGGCAGTGAAGAACGGAGACAGGAAAAGTGCTCAAAGGTTAGAGAAGAAACGCTCTCTGATATAAAGGTTTTATTAAAGAAATGAAAATGTCAAAAAAAATGTAGCTTTTGATTGCTTAAAACATATTCTAGAAATGAGATTGACTATATCAAACATTGCCTTTAATACAAATACTTCCTCTCTCTGTTAGTTATTGAATATAATTAATATCACATGCAAGTGAACAGAGAGGAGGCAATTTCCTCATAATGGGAAGAAAAATTGTGGTTCTTGGGGTCTTTGCCTGCCACTGAAATTCCATGAATGGTGGAATCAACTTTAAAAAGTTTTAACACTCTAGTATCAGTCAATTTTCGAGTGTGAAAACGTAGGATTACGAGAATAATATTAACTTTTAGGAATCCATGTCGAAGACAGTAGGATGAAGATGGAATTATGGAATTGGACTAAACAAACTTCAATGTTGAATTTATTGCTCAAACTGGTGAATGTGGGAGGTTGGATTTTGCATGCCAGTTGAATTGCGGTTGCATCCACTTGAATAGAAGCAAAAAAATGAGTATGTTAAAGGGCATCATAATTAGTCACCTAGGGCCTCTACATTCTTAGGGCGGAGCATCATGCTACTTTGCGTCATTTTTACTTTTGAATAGAAAAATACTAATAATATGTCATTTTTGAAATTGAAATTGATGTATAATGTCATTTTGCTAACCTCTTTATTTTTGTGCCTCAACAGTCACATGTAGCGCAAGAGTTATTTTACTAAATGACTTTGGACTACTTTTAGCCCTTGTTCGAGTCCCCCTTTATTTTTAAAAAAAAACGCATTACTGAATAGTGCTTTGATCCCATTTTAATCACACATTCTTCAATAAAATAATATTATATGCAAACAAAAATTTTTTCTTACTTTTTAATTACACTTTTCCGATCAATACACTATTTAAAAATGCCTTTTTTTTTTTTACAAAAATGAGACTCAAACAAGCCCTTAATTTTCAGTCTCACACGAGATTTGTTACTTCTGAAATAAAAAATACCAAATACTTTACAATTGAAAATTCATATAGAATTTACTATTAATTAAAAATATTAATCTATTTTCTTAATTTTGGGCAATGTGGACCTAATATTCTCCCTCTTTCGTGAAAGTTCAGCCATTGGAAACAACTCCCATAACCACCACGAGCACCCCTCACCCCGCGACCAGACTCCAATTGGCCGGACAATTTCCTCACGATCTGTCCAACCACGACAGTCGACACCATCCCACACTTAAGCTGCATTGCAACACAACTCGTCTCGCCAGCAGGCCTCCATCCAACCCGGCAGCTGCAGGAGGTGAGAACTCTCCTTCATCAGATTTCTTCAAGTTTTTTTGAGAATTTATTTTCTCTACTTACCTAGAAATTAATAGTTTGATCCTTTTTTTTTTTGGCAAGTTTTTACCTTAACCATTTTTGTCCAGACTAGAGTGATGAATCTGAAATCTGAGTGATTGAAATTGAATTAAGTTTTTTTATTCTTTTGCAATTTTGTCCTAGAATCTGAATCTTAATTTTAGTTTATAGCTTTCTTTTTTCAGAAAGAGAACAGCGGATGTTTATTCTTTTTGTTTTCCATTTATTTACTTTCATTTACTTTAGTCCATTTTCTTAGAGACACACTTTGTATTTCTATGTAAAGATGATATAAACAATTTTCTGTAGATTTTTTAAGGATTCTTCCATAAAATTATGAGAATGTGCTTCAAGTTAAAAAATTTATTGTCCTTTAACAGTGGCAGATAAAATTGGAGGTTCTAGCATACCAATTTTAGTTGAATTTTGGAATTTTTATTCTAGTTCATGAAATGTGAAAAATTGTATTATTTTGAAATGATATGCATAAACCAATTAAATTGTCCCTATAAACACCGGGCCCAAAAATTCTGGAAGATTTTGCTAGTGTTAGCTCAATAAACTGAAGAAGTGAGGTGCAAAGTTAAGCTGGCAGCAACTTACACATCATGCAATGCTCGAATCAAGCACTTTGATTCCAAGAGGTCAAATCATTAGCATTGAGTCAAATTCTTTCCTCTCTTGTTTCACCTTGTTTGAGCCTGCATAAGTTGGCTTGTAATAAACTTGTTCTGCAATGAAAGCATTATGATTCCTAACTCATCACTTTGGATTTGTCTAATATATCATATAATCTTCAAATCCAAAGTTTAAGTACTCTCTTTCTCTCTCTGTGTGCATGAATATAGGCCACCCATAGACTTTTATGTGCTCTCCCCTCGTGATTGCATAATGAATGAGTGATTTTTACATGGTTTTCTTTCGTGATGTTATGTTCTATGCTGCTTGTTTACCATTATCTTCTATTCTTATGACTTTCCATCTATTAATTTTCGTTTCAACAAATAATTTCATATTTTGACTTTATTTGATACAAGAATTTTGTTGGTACATTGACTTCTTTAAAATTCTGTCCCCCCAAAATATTGTTCTAGGTCCACCCCCGTTCATACAGCCACCCTACTGCCGATCTGGCTATAACAGTTCAAGATTTCCACCACAACTCTCATTCAAAAACTCAAGACACATCAAAATAACAACACTGCCCAAAGCAAAAGAGAATGAGACAAAGGAAGATCTCTGCAAAAGCATCTGACGATGATGAAAATAACGGGAAGTTCACCACAACAAATTGTCTACCAAAAAAATCTTCACTCTCACTAAAGAAAATCTTTATGCTATGTTTGGTAACACGAATGATCAACTCATTATTAGTTCAAACATATTTCAACCCAGATGAGCATTGGCAAGCTCTTGAAGTAGGGCACCGCATCACTTTCGGGTCAGTACACTTCCAATCAAAAGTTAAATTTTCCTAATGTGGTTTTTTTCTGTGTTTTGAAATGGATTTTTTTTTTCCTATATTGAATGTAGGTATGGGCATCTGACCTGGGAATGGAAAAAGGGTATAAGGACTTACTTGCATCCGGTGCTGTTTGCAGCTCTTTATAAAGTTCTGGCCTTTTTCCATCTTGATACACCTTTGTTCATGGTAATTCTGCTCTCTCTTTAGAGGGTGTGTGTTCTTTTGGAATTTATGTTTCCTTTTTTTTTTAATATTATATGTGCATTTGAATTTGTCTTCCCAATTGGGTAGCTCCGAGTTGAATTTTGCTGATTTTAAACTTTGTATATTGTGTATCTGCGCATGAACAGGGTTGCACAAGGAAATTCTCCCATGCATTTGAAAATTTATGTAAATATGATTCTGAAATTTACATTTTCAGGTATAAAACTTCAATATAAACTGTTAGTAAATGTGGGATTGGTTTTGAAATATTTGCCTATTTGTAGTTGGTAAATCAGTCAGAGGGTGTGTTGAAATATCATAGGAGTGGAAACTTGAAGGTTACTTTTAGGATTGGTTCTAAAAGTTCTTGATGAAATATGATTTATATCTTTACTTTTATGGTGAATTTTTGTATTGCTTGAGCATATGCTCGTGAATTTTCTAAATACCATGTTATTATTCTATGTACTTCAATATGGGAAAGCAATGTAGCAAGTGCAACAACCTATGAAACAATTTGATGTGATTTTGCTCGTTTTATTACATTGCTTTTTTTGAACAATGAATATTATCTTTTAATTACCGCCATCTTTCACAGACAAGGGCTCCACGATTGCTGCAGTCCGTATTTTCTGCAATTGGTGATCTCTACTTGTACAAATTCTCTCAGGTCTTGTTTGGCAACCGTGTTGCAAAATGGGCAGTATCCTTGCGTTGCTATATGCCATTTTCTTTCCTGCCCTTTCTTCTCTTCTCCTGTTAATACCGCCTTCTGTTTTTTAATTGGTGAATTTTGTATGGTTTGTTCCTACTTTTCTTTGATTGAGTAAATTGATATGCTTGCTATATTATTTGTAATTGATGATGATTATGAAGCACTTAACTCAATACAGCTCTTTGCACAGTTGGTAAACTGGTTTATGCTTTTTTGCATCTCACGTACTTTAGCTAATAGTATGGAGACTATCCTCACACTTGTGAGCTTGTACTATTGGCCCTCCTTGCGAGGGCCTTCCGAAAGTGTTTCATCTGATTCAAGAAAGTGGGCATTGGCTGCAGCAGCACTAGCATGTGCTATTCGGCCTACAAGCGCTATAACATGGGTTTATGTTGCCCTGCTAGAACTATATTTGACATGTGATAAGCTCAAATTTGTACTTCTTGAAGCGGTTCCTATTGGGTAAGTGCAAACGAAAACTTCCTCTGCCAACACGCTGTCCTTTATTCTGGTGAAGCTGCTAAAAGTTAATTTATGCTTGAACTTGAACCAACAATGTTTAATTATTTTTTAGTATCGTGTCCCTTAAGTGTCGTATTCCTTCACCATAAGAGAATAGATCAGAATATAGACTACAATATTTGGTGGATAACATGGCAATGCAAAATTAGGAATTTGGATTTTTTGAGAGGGTATTTAAAAGTGTATCATCCATCAGCACTAGTATAATGCAGAGAGAATAGATCAGAATATAGACTACAATATTTGGTGGATAACATGGCAATGCAAAATTAGGAATTTGGATTTTTTGAGAGGGCATTTAAAAGTGTATCATCCATCAGCACTAGTATAATGCAGAAAAATCTCCAACGTGTATTATCCATCAGCACTAGTATAATGCAGAGGAATCTCAAACTTTAAAACTTGTATGAAAAAAGAATAGTTATTACTTATCTCATGCATATTTGCTTGATGTCCAAATGTATATCTAGACCCATTAAAGATGTTGTGTTGAAATCTGCATGGGATTTCTCAATATGATAAATTAATCCTAATCCATCCCTATATCTCTTTGCCATTAAAATTTCATTATACTCTTAGTTTTAATTTGAAAATGTAAAAACAAGTGATGATTACTTTATCTGAACATACGTATCAGGGGTCTGGTACTTGGTCTCACTTCTCTGTTGGATCGCTTGATGTACGGCTCATGGGTCCTTGTTCCTCTAAACTTTCTGAAGTTCAATTTCCTTTCTTCTGGTGGAGACTATTATGGAACTCATGCTTGGCACTGGTACATCACCCAGGGATTCACGGCCATGCTCTTCACATTCATACCATTTTCAATTTCTGGCATTATCATGTCTAAGCAATGGAAGCTTTCTGGGTTGATTGCCTGGGTTTTAGGAATTTATAGTCTAATAGGCCATAAAGAATTCAGGTAAGTATCATACTTTACATTTGGGCTTCTGTGATTCAGAGCCAGTCTTCACCCTTCTGTCATTGATGCTTGTAATTTTCTTTGATCTTTGCATAACAGGTTTGTCCTTCCTGTGCTTCCAATTGCTTTGATGTTTGCTGGGTATACATTAGCCAAAATGAGGGGGTCTGATCCATCAGAAAGCAAAATGAAAGAAAAATTGGGCAGTAATATAAATTGCTTCTCAAGAGTACACTTGTCTGTGTTTTTCCTGCTTGTTACCAATCTCCCAATGGCCTTATACATGAGCACAGTCCATCAGGTACTCTGCTGATGCTGACTACTTACTGTTTAGGGGTCTAATGTTCAGCTTGATTTTTGTTTTTTAATTCTCTGGTTTCCCCCAAATAAGTAGATAACTGTATTATTAAGCTCGTGAAATGGACATCAGATGCAGTTTAGCAAAGGGATTGATAGATTGATATAGAGCATGTTGGGTACATGCTTACTTTACTTATAAGGGGAGAGAAAGTATCAAGACTCCTACATTTTCTCTCTCCTTATAATTAAAACAAGCATGCTCACATGCTAATTATATTTTCCTTTTGGTGTTCTTATATGCTAATGTGGTTCTCAGAGGGGAACTGAGGATGTCATGAACTATCTCTCCGTAGAAGCTATTAATAATAAAGTGGAAAGTATCCTTTTCTTGATGCCCTGCCATGCTACACCTTACTACTCAACCCTGCACCGTAACCTTCCTATGCGTTTCCTAGATTGTACACCAAGGTACTAAAATTAAGTGTCAACTCATTTTAAAGATCTTTGGATCTTTTTATATTGTTGTTTTGATTTATATTATGTATGATTCCATTTATCTTGATATTTGACAGTGAAGAGAAAGGGATCCTAGATGAGTCGGACCAGTTTTTGATGGATCCAGTTGGTTTTGTAACTGAGTACGCAAAAAATTGGTCTTTACCTAGTCACATTGTACTATTTGACTCTCAGCAAAAACAACTAGAGGAGTTTCTAGTTTCACATAATTTCCATGAGGTCAGTTTTGAATTTTTCTCAATCAATAATGCTCGATTCTTTAGAAATTAAGGTCTTCACCTTTTCCTGGTGGTGTATTAGGAAATTCTGATTTGGTTTCTATATTAGCAGATAAAGAGGTTCTTCCATGCTCACTTCAAGGTTGATCGAGAGTTACAGGCATCAATTATTGTTTATGCTTACCAAGGCCAGTGATTCTGCACAAAGATATAGACTTCTCAATTCAATTCTGGTTCATTTTCAAGTTTTATCAGTATGATCAAGAGCTTTTTTGGGGTTATGTATGGCGTTTTATTTATATTTGAATTTTTAATCTTGATGATTTAGAGTTTGAGGTGCAAGTTCTCTTCCAATGTATGATTTGGAACAATTGGTCTAGATCTGAGTTGATGATATTGTGATGGCCAATTGGTGCTGTACACGTACTGGTCAGAATCCATTGAGCATTTTTATTCTCTGAAAGAGTGAACTTGGTTGTTTTCTGAAAAAAAAAAAAAGGTTAGTTCTCATGCAAATTTCATGCACTGTACAATATTTTAGGAGTGAAAAATTATTCTTGATTCTCAAGTGCTTATCATGTTTGTTGCATCATTTCACAATAGCTTTGACAACCTAAGTTAATTTTTCATGATGCATGCAGATATTTACTGCAGAATAATGTTTTTTTCTTCTCAATTTGATCAATGTTTTATGGGACAAGTTACTTAAAATTTGCAATGTTGACAACCTGAGAAGAGCCAAGATGGACTTACTATTCTTCATTGTTGTTTCCTTAGATGATACGCTGGTAAAAAAATACTGTTTCCTTTGATTATGCTCTTTCTGATTCAATGATTTTTAAGTTTCTCTCTACTACTTTACTTCCTAGTAATATGTAGTATTTTGTCATTTACGACTGAGAAATGAAATGCCTTGAATCAGCATTGTGATAATTCTATTCTACAATAACAGAGAAATATAAATATTTTTGCATTATCTATCTGTTCATTTACCACTACTGGGCCAAATAATGTGATTTCAATCTGATATGTAAATTTTGTATGATGGTGACAAGTTACAAGAAATGAGTTGAACTCCATTTTCATACAAATATGTGAGTATGTCTAAATATCAAGTTCAGCACAGTGATATAGTTTTGGATGGATGAAACAAACACCTGTTAACGGTCTTTCATGAAGAGGAAAATGTTCAATAGCTTGTCGAAGATTGAATTCTGTGAAGATACAGATATTCATATTGAACTTGTCAACAAATATGGATTGAATATTATCGGCCACACTTACATATCAAGAATTTAAGGTACAGATGATGACTGCATAAAATTCAATTTTTGTAGAACTGAAGTTCATATCTCGTAAATGAAGTTGAGAGCATTAGCATATGATTGATAGTCGTGGACCATGTCTTGTACCGTTGATAGTCATCAACCATGTCTAGCTTGATCATCCCTTTGTTTGTAGTTAGTACGAGAAGATAGCAAGTCTCAGTTTCCCCCCCTTCTGAATCTTTATATAACTCGGTATGTAGGTCAAGAACAATACCTAATGATAGGTGCAATCACATACATTTTTGTTGTCAATTCTGAATTAAATGTTGCATAGGTAATCTACAACCATGATTAGTTTTCTAAATGGACATAAGACAATTAGTAAAATCATCTGATTGAAGGATGAAAATAGAAACATGGTAAACTGTGTAATTAATTTCTTTAGAAAAAGAACGTACTTTCTTTTGGTCTTGTGAAAGCATTCAGCACATTTGGATTCCTTATTTTGAGAATAACCTGTAGTAATACAGAATAAGATCTCAGGTTACTATACCTAAAATCCATGTTCTCATCTGATACAAATTTTATTTTTAACTCTATCGACCATCTGAATGGTTTGATCATTTCTTTTTTCCTTTTTTTGAATAGAATTAGTTGAGCTCTATTGTTAATTTGGAAATCACTTTAAAAAACATCACTCATGTTGTGATGGAAATATCTTGGTTCAAGTCATAACAGTAAATTGTCAGGATTACATACAAGGAAATTCTCATACCTTAGCTTCACTATTGAGTATGACTGCTACCGACCTGAACAAGTACCTTCCTGTTTCCATGTGAGTCATAAAAAGGAATAGATAATTTATAGTTAATTTAATGAAATATGTTTCAACATATTAGGAATGATTGGAAAGTTTGCCGTATACTAAATCTTTTGATTCATCATAGATTTTCTCCAAGTAAGTTTTATGCAACATTGGAAATTTCATGAACATCGGTACCCTGAAAATTAGATAGAAAAGTTGGTAAGTAGGAGGGAATTGGGAATATGGCCTGAAGTGTGTTTGGTTCCTATGAGAAATGAGATGGGAAGTAGAACTGGTGGTAAAGCAAATTCTTTACCTTGTTTCATAAACAAGAAAATGATGAGCAGAAGTAGAACCGAAGGGGTACTTACCCTCTTGATATAAATTTTCTTTCCTTGCAAATTGAAGGCGATAAATGGAGGTTAGACATTGAAACTATTTAATTAACTTTCTGGGAAGTAACTTTCGGTGAAGTACTCAAAAAATGACTCTCTCTCTCTCTCTCTCTCTCTCAAGAAAGGTGGCGTAATGCCAGTGGACATCTCTCTCTCTCTCTCACTATTCCTCAAGAAAGGTGGCGTGATGCCCGTGTATGTCCCCTAGTGGGAAGTTATCTATTCCTCTATTTTCCATTTTATTTTTATCGACCAAGCATAAGCAGCATAGTTTCTATCATATCACTAGAAACTGCATTTAACTTGTGCTTATATTAATCAACATACCATCTGTGGTCTCAATGTTTAGGTCTGTGCCCTTTGATAGTACAGATTTACACTTCTCAAAATCAAAATCAGATTCGTTGATATCCTCGAGTGGCTGCACCGGAGTACTTCCATTCAGTTTGTTTCCTGATCGTGCTTTGAGTGTAGAAGCTCCTTTTAGTGCTGCAATGAGGTCAATCAAGATTGCAATAAAATTCAAAATCCAGAGAAGTCCTAAATGACAAATGAAGACAGTACACCTTAATGGTTTACGTGCAACCGTGCTCAAAAGAACTCTAATTGCAGGTTTTGAAGAATGCAGAAGATGGGAATATCAAATATGCATGTGTGTGTGCATACAATTTATACTGGTGAACTGTATAATTCATTACATGTTGCAGCTGCAGTGGTGAGTGTTAAAATATCATTTGCACTCGTGCCGTTCATGGCTGAACCTATTACACTGCTGAGTTGCTCCCTCTTCGCCCCCATTGCTTCAGCCACTTTTGCACACTGTGCAGCCACTAAGGCAGCTGCAGAAGCCACGGCTGAATCTTTGGCAGTTATTGTGTTGTCAAGTTTTGAGTTTTCAGCTGCTATTGCCGCTAAGGCAGCTGCAACACCCGCCACTGATACTGCTGCGTGTATTTCAGCTTTTTGTAATCTGTGTTCTTCCTTTCTCTTCTGCTTAATTTCTTTTAGCCATTTTTTGATTGATACATGTTTGAATGGCATTATTTTCCATGACATCTGCATGTAAAATATCAGATATTTAGAATGCTATTAGAACTAAATCCTAATGCAGAGCAGCAGATGAGGACTTACCCATTTCCTTCTGAAATAGCTATTATAGTTCAATTCTGGGTGCATTGCTTGTTGCATCCATATCCATGACTGAGGAAAAGGAGACAAGATTTTGTCAACGCATCTGTTATTGATGCTTTATTCATGTCTAAGCACAAGGGAATTCATATTTCATGCTCATCACATTAATTTTGATTTAATATGGTTATAAATAAGTTGATACATACACAATTTTCTAGGTTTAGCTGTTACCTTTACATCATTGGATTTCCAAGGAGGCACAAACTTGTCTGCACCATCCGTCTTTACACTCCCTTCCATTTTCTGCAAGTTGAAAATATTTTTATTATTCTCAACATGAAATCATAGCTTGCATTCCATGTATGAATTGATGCCAGTGTTTTGTGGAGGCATAGTTAACTCACCATGGAAGGAATTTTAGCATCATTTTCAAATTTCATGGGTGATCTCTCTTGAAGAACGATTGATTTATCTTGTACATCTGATTGGAGAGCCTGAATGGCGAAGTTGCACCAAGCTTGTGAAAGAAAATCCATTGTCTCGGGATGTGCTTGTGTGAGTGTTGGCTTAAAATTAGGATCCATTTGATTCTGAGCTATGGCTTCAGCAATGGAGTGTGACTGAATGACTGAAAGGCTACTTTGTTCAGGTATAAATAAACTTCAAGTTTTCAACAAAGTCTCTTTTGGCTTTTTTTTTTTAGGGAGGATTGGAAGAAAAAAAGCTAAAATGTTGTTCATTATTCTGTTGAGTACTGCGTAGTAAACATGCACGTTATGTTTCTCAATTCTATCCTGCCAAGTGCTAACATATGGTACATCAGAACTTTGAAAGTAACTGCATGGAGTTGTATGTCTAAAAATAAACTGGCAATGTTTTTAGGAACAAAAGAATTCTCCCTTAATCATTACCACTGGTTGGATTGTCCCATATTACCTGTAACTTTCAATTATATTAGCATCTATGTAAATGAGTGCAATTTCTTTATGTCGTCTCACTAAAAGTCCCAAAATAAAGAGGATTTATTGATGACATATTACAGTTGGAAAGGATAATGAATAACCAACTTTGATTTATAATAAAATAAATTGTTGGAGATGGAAGAGGACCCATTGGACATTTTTTGTTTGTGTAGATGAGTAGATTGGTTGGAGATTTGCCTCAAAATTCAATGAGAAGGAACGCATGCTAGCCACTTGATAGGCATCAACACTATGGATGATTAAATTGTAAACAAAGCATGAGGCCCCTTCTTTTATATCTTTAAACTGGCACCAGAAATACACAGCCTAAGTCTGAAGAATGTGGTGGGACTAATATTTAAATTTGCCAATTTTTCTAATAGCAGTCCCAGCTCGAATAGAGGCGGCGGCTTACTCTAGGGAATAATGATATTTAACATGAGTTGTGTTAGAGCATCAGTCTAGGTATCGGCATGTGATGTTCTAATAAATGTGTCATAGATCCTTATAATTAATTGAGCCTATAATTTAATGGCACAAGTGTTGTCAACATAAGCGATGTTGAATAACATTACTCTACCCTAGGTTGAAAGTTAATTTAAAATTCTGTTGAATTGTAATGCGGTAGGATCACTAATTAGATTATATTAGCTCCATTAATCCCGAGAAGACATACTTTTGATGGTTACTGCATGGACGGGACAATTTAATCCAATGTGCCAAACATGTTCCGAAGCTATGAAGTACTGTAACTACTATGAAGTACTGTAACTAAGCACTCGGTTATGTATTATTATTAATTAAAGCTACATGCTAAAATATTGTTTGCCTGGTTGAATTCGTGTTAAAAGAATTTAAACAAAAGATTAGCTTTTTGATTGTAATGATGATAGACAAGTGAGCAAATTACCTTTTATCGGCTTCTCTCTCAAAGTTGTCAACAAAGTCATGTATTAGCTTCTAAGATATTTGATATGTGGGACAACATAATGACATTGTTAATGAAAATGCTCATTAGGCTCATGTGACATGACATTAATACATTTGCTTGATAGGCTCAATCAACAAGATTAATAAGTTATTTCCACTGTGTTTAATGCTCATTGACATCTTTCTTTGTGTTTAAAAAAGATTGAGGGCTCGTTTGGCAGAGTTTTTATTTTTGCTTTCATTTCTCGTAGAAGAACATTATGTGAAGGCCACCTTAAGCCAATTTCTTTTAAAAGTCTTCTAATGTGACAATATTTTTAGAAAGATATCAAAAAATATTCAAAACCATATTTTAACTCTCAGATGTAGTTTATGACTTTTCAAAATTCCTACCAAATTAGCCTTTTGTAATACAATAAATAATATCTTAGCTTCTTTTTTTTTGTTTTTATGTTATACGGTCTATCTACTTTGTCAAGCGAATTATTAAAGATTCAGTTAATGGGACGAAGTAAGTTTTGAATCAAGAGTAATGTTATTTATACTTATGATAATGAAATATCGATGACGTGACAACATATTATTCTTCACATATCTCTATGTCTCATAAAAATTGAACGGTCAAATCTCATTATTCCAAATAGACTATCGCATTATCGATATTTCATCATCATAATAATAAAGAACACTATTATTGCATCAATGGTATGTTGTGTGTGAATAATATTGAATAATCAAAAGTTATAAGGTACTTGTATACATTAAAAATGAAATGGAAACATAATCTTGTGATTTAGGGTTGGAAATTCAATGAACAGAATGATTAATCGAAACCTTTAAGGTACTAATATTAATTATTAATGGTGTTAAAGAAGCTAAA
>CAIGRP010034199.1:0-23165 GCA_903798385.1 Fraxinus cuspidata
GGGGGGGGGGGGGGGGGAGCATTTTCATTTTTTTTTTTCAAAAACATTTTTTCAAAATAACAAAAATAACATATTTTCAATCGACCGTTTTAAATTAAAGGCCTAAGCAGTCGCTTCATTTTACTAGAACTTGGAGCCTCTTTGATCTAGAGGAAATTACATCCAATACCATAAATATTCATCTTTTACATAAGTACCTTTTTTTAATCCAAACATAATAAAATGTATAAAGTAAAAACGATAATCAATAAATATCATCACTGTATCTTTCCAATCAAATTGAATGTTAAAGGCACTCCCAAACATGCTATATATATATATATATATATATATATGTATATATATATATCACCCCACCCCCCCCCTCCCCCCCCCCCCCCCAATCACCCCACCCCACCCCTCCCCTCCCAACCACTACTCAATGCTAAAAATCTCCCACCCACCCACTATTAGAGTAATGCTATGGGTACATAGTATTATACGTAAATGTTGACATAAATAGAGAGGCGCCCATAATAAGTGTTTTTACACACTTATTTAATAAATAAATATACTTATTATTGATAAAAATGAACGAATTTCTACTCACAACTATGTAATTATTGCTTTTGTAGGTAAAAGTCACCCAAAAGAAAGTGAACAAGACAAATGGAGGAAAAATAGACTAAAAGTGTGCAACATTGTGAAATCGAGTGCCAAATTATACACGATAAAAGTCGAGGGACCTAAAATGAAATTATCTAAGGGACTTGACTGCAAATAAAACCAATCTATTGTTTTGGATGGAAACTTGGCGCCGTCTCATGGCGCCTAGGCGCCGCTTTTAAAAACTTGGGGATCGTTTTTATTATTTTGTGTAAATCCAGGGACTTAGCTTACAAATTTTGAATTGGTTGGTTCTAAATGTGAAATCAGCAACCAGGACTGGAGCTGGTCGTTTTCCTTTTCATTTTTTCATCGGTTTCAATTTTCTTTTTCTTTCTTTCACTTCGTTTCTTTTCATTTTCAATTTCTGGCAATTTTGGGACCAAAATCAATAGCACAAGGAGAATATATATAAGGATTTAGAGAAATATTTGGAGATGTCAAAGCCAAGCTTCAAAAAGGGTTTTTTTTTTTTTTTATAACTTTGTATTCTCTCCATTATTTTGACATATTTGTAATGTATTGTATAAAATATTCTCCGTTTTATTGTTTATATAACATGAGCTAAGTATTTTTGTTGGGATTTATGGTTGAAGTTAACCTAGCTTTAATTAATTTTAATATTTGCATTTTAATGTTAAAATGCTTATTTTCATGTGTATTTATTATTGTGTTGAATGTCATTCATTTATTTGGCCATTAAATGATTGAGTTTAATGATTTGTAAATTGTTCGAGACAAGATTGGACATTTTAGACCAAATAGTAAATACTTTAGGTTTGTATTGGGGATAGAGATATACCCCTAACCTTAGGTGTCCCATTGACCTATTTTCACAAAAAATTAATGCGATTGTTTGGTTTTAATCGACATAGAGATTTAGTAGGTTAACCAATCAATTATGGTTAATTTCGCTCGAGAGAGGTAATTAACTAATATGGAGAAATTGGTCTAACGTAGTAAGTACTTTATTAATTGGCTTGTGAAAAAATTAACTAGGTGACAGTCAAGTGAAACCATGAATCTCAACCACATTTTTCCTCCAAAATATTTAAGTGTGTATATTTTCTTATTTTGTAGATTTTAGTTAAATTTTTCTTATTTTTCAATATCAAATTTTATTGTGTGTTTGTTTATTGTGTGTTTGTTTTTATTGTTAAAGTTAAATTGATTAAAGTTGTGTAATCGAAAGTAAACATTTCTTTCGAGGGATCGCCAATCCAAACTCAAAAAAATCCAATTTATTATTTGAACGTGACCTGTGCACTTACTGTATATGATTTTAGCGAACAACCCCCAAATAGGGGTCCGCCATTTGTCAGTTATGTCAAATGTTAGGTACACATAGCATATTCCCCACAATTATCCCAAATCCCCAATAGACCTCATCATCTTTACCATAAAGTTTAACATACACCTAAAGAATCGATTCGAAGAAATCATATTCCAATTCCAGATCAATCTTCATCATATCTCGTCCTCATCTTCTATATATTTTCTATCAGAAGATCTCCAAACTGTAATTTCAGCATTTTTTGGTTTTTTTTTTTCATCCGTATATAAATCTAATGCAGAATGTGATTATCATCTTCACAAGTCATAGTTTCGAATTTTCCGAGAACTCGTTTGCCAATGCTTTTCGAAAAGTTAAAAGTTACCTCTAAGAAATTACTTTTCAATCTATTTGAATAATTTTATAAAAATACTTTATCGGACAAATAGTGCTTTTAGTGGAAACCGACTTAAGATAAATTTCTCACGGAGCTCTTCTACAAGAATAGAAGCAAAAGCAAAAATTTCTAGATAGACCCTAATGAACAAAGCCATTTTCCACCGGTCTCTGGCCCTTTCCATCAAGTTTGTTTTAAACGATACTTCTCAATCGCCATATTCAATATTTTGGGAAAATGGCCACAAGGGATTTAACCCTATATATGAAAGTAGATAAATATTTAATGACCTACCAAGACAGACTCATTCTTAAGGCCAGTGACAACAATGTTATACTTCTGGAAAAATAGCCCCGAAGAAGTTAACCATACATACCCTGCACGAGTCATAATTTGGGATTTCTTGAACAAAAGAGGAGGTTTCTTCTCTTTCATGTTTTATATCAAGTAATGAAACTTGCTAATGCACAGTATGCATAAAGATTGTTGGTATACAGTCTTTAAGATTGAAACCACCAAAAAATGAAAATAACATGAAATTTTGAAACTTGTAATTAACTTATTCAAACCATGATCATAGTAGAACTAGAGATAACAAGAACAGATAAAACACCAAATTACACTTCCTTCACTTCAACAGCTGGTTTTACCTCAGCATGTTCTTTAACTTCCTTAGTCTCCTCCTCCTCGACCATGAAAGCTTCAACTGGAAAACATCGGGACAACCCGGTCGGAGTCTTGAAGGTAATTTTTCCGTTAGGCGGATCGTTGACATATATGTCACTAAGAGTGATCCATATGAATAGCTCCTTAGTTTTGACACCAGTAAGTTTCTTGATTTTGTTTGGCTCAACATAGGCTGTGATCTCAGTTGCATATTCAACAAGTCTATCAATTTTTTCAAATTTGTGCTCAGTTTTCTTCTTCTGTTTGAGCCAAACAAAGCCTGTTTCTTTCACATAGCCACACTCTTCCATGTCTTGTAATGGCAAAAGGCCATTTGGCAACCCCTTTTCCGTCAGCAAGAATTTTGATTTCACTTGACAGATATCATCTCCTTTGTACATTTCTGATGCACTTGCTCTAATCTCATCAGTAATTAAAGACATTTTTCTGGGTTTTCAACTTTGGTTTGATCAGTCAAGAAACGACTTTTGTTTGCGGGATGGAATGGAGGAGATGGAAGTGGTGATAATATAGGCTGGAACCTAGAAATTTGCCCTCGGATTTGGTGTATAATTGCCAAAATACCTTGTTTTATTTGAAACACATTTCTTTATTTTTGGGCATAATCTTGAAAATATAATCTCTCAGTTAAACAGTTCTTACACCCAACGTACCAAGTTACAGGTAAATTACTGCATAGTAATAGACTTGCATGCATTATTAGTGGTTTGAAGGTTAAGACACCTGAATAAAACTCATTAACTTCTGCTACAAGAATTTAATAATACAGTTGAAGTATTTAAGAGGGAATTAAAGGAAGGGCACTGGTAGTTGGGAGTAGGCACGCAGAGTAGGGCCCACTATCTTTTCTGCTGGCCCAATACGTCCACGACACATCAGGCTACCCAAATGAGCTGCCTGCTTTTCTTTTCTTTTTTTTTTTAAATAAAAAATCAGCTGGAGTCGAAGGCTTCTAAAGCCCGTTGATCCACCGGCTTTACACTCACAAGGAAATTAGCTACTATTAAAAATTACATTCCGGTGGGACGGAAGGGTTCATCTAACGGTATTTTTTATTTTTTGAACATGAATCACAATTTCATTCAATATAATTATAAGCAAAAAAGTTTTACAATAAAAGTAAGGGTCTATCAAACCAAACATTATTATCCCCAAATCCACAATGATTGATTCTGAAAAGGAAAATAAAAAATAAAAAATCTTTCAACTAATACAGAAATAGAAAATGTAAAAACAAATGTTTTGCTAGAACATGTACTGCTTCAATAGCTTCCCACATGAGTGAAAATGATTGGAGGTGAAGTGAGTGCTATAAGTCATTCAAATGTAAACTGCAAGTAACCTTTCTTTTTGACTTTTCTACTTAAAACATCCAAACAACAATAGAAATTTTCACTTGTTTACATACATTTAAGTTTATCATATCTTGCTCGATTTATTGAAACTTGTACTACATGTGATCTTATTTGGCTCGATGTTAAGTTTTGAACCCACCGATGTGACATGTTTAGCGAGAACTCGTCATCCACACTTACAAATCCAATAGACCCATCTTCACAAATTGGTTGTCAAGATCAACGTGGGTCAACGCTCATCTAAGAAATAAGTATGGTATACAGTACTCGATAATCCACGATTTTGATAGCACAGTTGACCGAAAAGTGGTGCTTACAGATCCTAGGCGAGTCCATCAATTGCGAGCGCAAGTCAATTATTTCAAAATAAAAAATGAGGCTAAAAAATATTTGATATTGATTAACTGTATTCTGTATTGATATTATAAAATAAACTGTATTGATATTGCGTACAATATATCAAGGGGGCTGATGCTTCTGAATGAAGAATGTATAACAAACTGCTCAAAAGTGAAAGGGCTATATAAACTCACGAGGTTAAAATATGTTTACCGTACTCCTGTTTTGAATTTTTTGAGATTCTCAACTGAAAGTCGCACTAACGACATTACAAGTGTCCATTGCCGTCCCATTACTGAAGTTGTTGAGCAAGGACTCCATGTGCTTAATTTCTTTTGGGATTGATCCAGTCAGTACCTATTCAGCCACAAGGAATTTTAGATTTGGAGTATCATACCTAAAACCACCATCAAAAATGAAATCACTCAATGCAAAGTGGTCAGAAATTACTTTAGAATTTAGATGGTATGTTCATAACGTCTTAAATTGTGGGCACGGATTATAGTTTCAAACATTCACTAGATCCCTACCTCGTATCCTGATTCTGTGATGAGAACTTCGTCTTCTATCCTTATCCCAATGCCTCGATAACTGCATTTACATCCCACGGTGATATTGGTTCAATATGGAAAACTAAATCAACTCGTATAAACAATGTAGTCTGTTCAATCCACAGACGAGAGGAGAAAAGCTTTGTGGCTTAAAGGAATTGCAAGCATGCTACTTGAGTGGA
Organism: Fraxinus cuspidata; assembly: GCA_903798385.1. Lineage (NCBI taxonomy): Eukaryota > Viridiplantae > Streptophyta > Magnoliopsida > Lamiales > Oleaceae > Fraxinus > Fraxinus cuspidata. The sequence goes on from CAIGRP010034199.1 coordinate 5,430, forward strand.
ATGAAACTGCTGCAATATGGAGCGAAAGACTAGTCTTTTGTCTTCAAGGAATCACGTCAAAAGGGGAGGGAAGTAAGCTGTGGCTGGGGGACTGATAGAGCTCCAAAATGAACTAGTTCTATCATGTTAGAGAAGCATGAAAATACTTCTGTTTAATTTTTGGTTGATCAGAAACTGTTACTTTTTCTTGGTGGTACATAGTCGAATGGGAGGTGTGGGGTTTACTGTTTGCATACAGAGACTTCAAGCTCTCGCTAAAATTTGAAAACTATTTTCTTAAAAGCTCAAAAAATGTAAAGGGGTTGAATCAAATTTACAAGAAGTCCGAAGTTAGATTTACATAGCCTTCCCCTTAGCAAGGAAGCTTTCACCAAGACTCAAGCCAGTGACCTCCAGCTCACAATGGAGCAACTTACTGTTGTCCCAAGGCCCGCTCTCTAATTTCATAAAATTGACATAAGAAAATATTTTAAACCCTTTCCGTAAACAAAAGCTTGCTCAGGTGAAGCTAGATTATTGGTGAAAGAAACTTTCCAGAAGACTAAACTATGAAGGCAAAGAATAATAAGAAACGGTTAGATTCATGCAATGTTGCAGGGGCTAAATAGTAGATTTACAGAGGAAGATGCAATTCTTCCGATAATTTCCCAATGTCAAATAATTGGCAGCCTAAGATAATTTTGGAATAGAAAATTTCCATGTAACCAAGATGATTACTTTGGAAAAGTTATCGAAATACCTCTCTGGACCATCAAAATCAGAAGGAATGTAGACTCCTGGTTCAATTGTGATCACCTGTGCATTGCAAAAGTTACAAAAAATTGCATAAAGCAGAAAAAGAAACTTCAATTTTATAGATGATGCAATATCACGAATTATCCAAGATTATCAGCAGAAGCATAAGAATAATTAACAGCAAGGTAGAAAACTTACAACCCCTGGCTTCAGAGTACGGTCATAGCTGACTGTAGAGCAATCATGGACATCCATACCAAGATAGTGTCCTTGATGATATAATGAGCAAAGAAAATCAGACCATATATATTATGGCTTAATTATCAAGAATGCCAATTTTATAACTGACATAAGTAAAGACCAGTTGATGATCCAGAACAGTCAGAACCTATATTGGTTGGGTTTAGCAAATGATAACTCCGAGGTCGATCATCCTTCAGTATTCCAATATCTTTGAATCCTCTGCGCAGCTTGTTAACCTATTTCAGCCAAAAGAATATGTAATGAACAGAGATTGCAAAGTACTTCAGATCCATCTTCCAGCATGCAAATATATCACAACTCATAAGTCTAACTATGATCAATCATCCATGTATAAAATGTAATCTGCATTATCCAATTCACAAAAATCAATAGTAGCATGATATTTCACTAAGAAATATTTAACAAAAATCCACTTCAGTATAATATATCCAAATGTAAACTGACCGAATAATTGTGTATTTCTCGAATGCTTGTGCCTGGTTTTACGAGCCTCAAACATTCCTCATTAGTCTCCAAAATAAGATTATACAATTCTTCCTGAAATATGCAAAAAGCAGAGCAAAATTTTTACATAATCCAAGTGCAAATAAGAAGCTTAAAATAAGGACATCTAGAAAGAGGAGAGTACAGGCAATTAAGAAGGGGAAAAACACTCGATTTCCATTTCAATTATGGAATATCAGAACTTGAGCAGTAAGTAGCTTCATTCCTCTCACTTGTTTGAGTGAAATCCTAAAGGATTGGATACATCACCTACGAAAGATTCTACTTGATTAAATGGTTCTACTTAACTTTTTGGGGTATTAAGCTTATCCAACATCCTTCCTTATTTCCGTAAAAGTAACATCAAAGAGAATTAGTAAATCAACAAGATTAGCTATAGGACGATGCTAATAATGATAATTTCCTCATGTTGATGTCTGTTTATTAATCCTGGCACAAACTGCACATATTATTTTATGCAAACTAACATGTTACCTGTGAAAAGTGTTGCCAGTTTTTATGGAAGATCCTCCACCTTTCATTCAGTCAATTTTCAAATGTTTAGGTCATTTATTTCAGGCGGAGGAAAAAAAAATAAAGGTTTTCTCATGATGAGAATTTAAACCTTTTTACAAGACTGTATACCTCAGAGGTGCCATCTACTTTTCAGATCAGTTTTTTTCCATTTATGCTTACCATTTGAGAATTAAACTCCACCTGGTAAATCATAATGAAGATATCAGAAGATACTAACTTAGAACACATACCTGAGCTGCAGAAAATCTGCCACAAGGTGACCATGTACGCGTAAGGTCACTAGCATAACCATGGAGCTCACATCCAATGTCCATCAGAACAAGGTCACCAACTTCAATCTGTTAATATGCATCCAGATAACCTAATTAGCTACATGAATATTACACATAAGATGAGAGAAATTGAACTCACTCTCTGATCATTCCGAGCATAATGTATTACACTGCCATTACAGCCCCCACCAACCACAGGGTTGAACCTGGAAAAGGGAAAAATGAATCTGGAAATCAATAATTGCTTGTACAGATTTAGATGGACTATCTTAAAGCAATTAGTCATCACCAGGAAATTCCAATCACTAAGAATGGATGTATAAAAACAATAATCAACTCATAGATACCAATATAAATTCTATGATTACTTGTTTCAACGATACATATTTTTTATGTAAAATATCATCCCTCTGGAATGCAATTTTGATTACTATTTTATTCTTTCCCCATCCATCTTACAAAAGTATGTCAAGAAGGAAAATCTTACGCCATTCTTTCAGCACCTCTCATCTTGCATTCATATTCCACTTTAGCTGACAGCATACCCTCATTTGGAAATGACTTCGAATGCAGCATTGTCAATAGAAGAGCCTATCCAAGAGAAATATATATATGAATACGCATATAATTATTGAATATATAAAAACACCTCTTTCATGTGCAGAGTAGCCAAAAGAAAGGATAAAATCAATATTTCTATATTCTCCAAATTGCTAGTTAACTCTGTTGCACTCAGCTGAACCAGAATTTTTGTTATTTAGCCTATGTTTGGCTCTTGTTTATAAACCGTTTATAAACACTCGACACTTTTATCTACTCATTTCGATGGACCCACAAGTACTATCTACTTATTTTCGTCTATTTATAATTTAAACTGTTTATAAATACTTCCCAAACATACTTTTAGGTCTTGCTGTCNTCCCAAACATACTTTTAGGTCTTGCTGTCTTAGGCCTTTCAAATATTGAATGGCTTAGAAATGGCATACTAAGCAGGTTTTACAGTAAACCAGGTGATATAGCATGTTTCATGACCCATAAGTTAGCCCAAAGTTGAAGTTTTTAAGTCCCCATCGAGAAAAAAAATGCATTTGCATGGAGGAAAAGCTGAAGATGGATGTCAATACCATCACATCTTTTGAAGACATCACCTAACGCTCTTGGAACTTAAGGTTTCTTGCCATGTCAGTACTACATACATTATTTGATATTCTTCCATGACCTTCAGTGAAGCTTCAATTGCGTAAAATCTGAAGATCATACTATATAAGACACAACAAATCATTATCTTCTTCCTCCACAAATTGCATATTAGATTGATATACTCTGTGTGTGTGTGTGTCTGTAAAGGGCTCTCAATTTTCAACCCTGCATAACCATCTACATACGCATGCAAATCAATAGTTGTCTTTCTGGGTCCTTCATGCATTAATTAATAAATAGAAAATTTTGATGCCTCCATGGTTAATTATGAAATTAGGAAACCTATTGAAGCATTAATTGGAACCAAAAAAAGATTAAACATGGCTGAAACAGGTGAAATCAAAGGACAGGGGGACAGGAGATGGCCATCTCTAGGCACATCACGACCTACATGCATACCACTTTGCGGGTGAAATGCAAAAAACGCAAAATTTATTGATCATTGTCCATTGACATTACGTTCGAGATTGATATAAACAGTTGCAAATGTTACGGAAATATTTTGTCTGATTATCTGATTTTACCCCCATTGTTCTGTTGTCAAGTATTTTAGACAAGAATATTTTAACTAGTCAGCTGGCTCAAATTCAGTTGAATAAGGCTTAGTTTTTCGTCATTTTTGTTGTAAAATATTTTTTTGTAAGTATAATAATGTTACAATTTCATGTGAATCTGACTTTCATCATAAAATGTAATGATTAAGTGCTAGTGTCCCCTTGAAATTGCATAGCCTCGTTTTACATTGTGAGAACAGTGAAGTAGTCACAAGCTGTAATTCAATGTTGAGAAACTAGCAACAAATCTACCATGCACCGTAAAAGCACATACCTGACAAGCTATAGATGCAGAATTTCTCATCAAATTAAGTTCTGCTGGTGATTTCACCCATCGTGCTTCGTGAGTATGCACTGAGAAATCTTTCACTTTACCATTGTAAGATGCTTTTTGAAAGGCCTCCAAACCCACATAACTGGAACTTGCTGTCTTCATATTATGAAACAGCAGGGAGGAGCTTTCTATCATCCTTGGGAGAATCTGACCATAATTTTTGAACAGAAAAAAACTTGAAAAATAATTTATAAAGCAGAAAGAGCTTTCATCAGCAAGTCCAACTTAAACCACTGAGTTTAAGGTATGCATGAATAATAGTAGCCAAGCAATTGCAGAACCTTGACCTATAACAGAAACATAGTGTGAAACTGCAATGAACAAAGTTTTTGTTTTGTTTTCTGACTGTTGCCTCTATGATTTTACTCCATATAATACCCTCATATGGTTGTCAATTCATAAGGAATTTATGAAAAAATCAGCAGTCATGGGGTATCCCTTTAGCGCATTTAACCATTGGCCACTATGGTCCTGATCATGGCTTCATATGCAGAGAAAGTTACCAATAATGGATTTCTTTGAATAACATTTTGTGATTAGCAAGATCAAACAAAAAAAATTAATCCTAGATTAATTGATCATGTGGGCTTAGTGTCAACTTGCCACTTTTATATGTTCATATGCCTTGTTATAATTGATCATGTTAAGTAAAAGTTTAGTGAAATATAATTGAATATGATTCAGCTAGAACATCATGATATGTTTATACAAAAAATTATATCACATTATTCGCAATTTATATGCATTTGAATATGAATAGATTTTTAGTTGCAACGCAATGATGGTAAGCTTACTTTAATTAAGATATCCATTCACCTTATTTAATGTATTCATTGGGTATGCTTTGTCAGCCTTGAATGTGCCTAGAGCTGCATCAACTCCAGCAATCTGACCTTGCCAAATAACATCCTGAAAGATATTTATTGAACTATTAGTTGTGGGTACTGTGTAAATTCTGGTATGTGTCATACCATAACCATATTTAGAACTCATAAAAGAAAGCTGCTTCATTCAAAACTAAGAAGTGGTAACATATAATTTATGTTACATTAAATCAAATCAGAAGCTACTGCTGGGAACGCAAGCTTAGATATTCAAGAGTCATGGGAGACTTTTCAATACTCTTAAGGACCTAATTCAAAACTCTACAGTTAGGCATCCATGTATGATGTACAATGTTGTCAGCTGCGCAGAAATTAGCAAATACTATCCACTTAAGAAAAGTTATTAAGGGCAATAGGATTGTGTTTTTACTTTTAGCGGTTTTAGTGTGATGTTGTCTTGAGATGTCCCCATGTAATTCTGTATTCAAGTGGTTGACGACTTGACGCATTAACTTGCACAGAACCGAAAAAATAAAGAATAATGGAAAAAGAAAGCAATATACAAAATCAACAGGATAATGAGATGACAAATTTTGGCTTACCTCGGAACTTGGTTGTGGCATGAACATGCATAACCCACATTCATGACCTAAAACTGCAATGCCACCCGGTTGTTGGCAGCCAGTGATGTATAAATAGTCAGCATCTTGCCGAAACGTGTATGGCACAACATCAGTCATCATCTTTACAGAGGCAGATGCAATTATAGCCAAACTCTTATCTGGAAGAAGTTCCAATAATTTATTCCGTCTAGAGACATATTCATCACTAGTTATGCCAGGTGTAATCTCGCCTTCTTTCAATAGCTACATCATAAATAGTAGTTGCAAAAATTAAATTTTTTATATGGTGAAAACAAGTTCAATGCGTCTCATCAGAAGTTGAAGGCTGTGAGGACAAATAAAAGAGATGAATGGAAGCACCTGAGGGTGAGTGGCTGCTGTTGGTTGTCCTACATCATGAAATGTGCTAGTTGAAAATGCACAAGACTTGACTACCTAAGGATCCAATCCAATCAATGGAGAACCAACATCAAAGTAAAGCAACTATATACAAAAGAAAATTGAAAATTTGCGTCAAAATTCAAACTTTTTAGTGATATACTGTGACAAATAGGGATATTGATAATTTTTTGGTTGATTTGGAAAAGTTAAGTAAATCAAGTAGAAGGAACAATCTCATAAAACTACTCTATTGTATCAATATACAAAAGCAATCAATTCATGTCGAACTTGTGTATAGCTTATTGAAGAGCAATAACCGAAATTTATATGGCATAATTCCAAGTGCTTTCATAAAGAACAGTAAATAAATTCGTATTTGAAAACTTGGGTATAAAATTCATCATCTTCTGTAGACATTTAAAAGTAAAGCTTCCACATATGCAGTGAAACAGCTCAAAATGCTTATTTATAAACCAAATTCACTTTCCATTATTCAGTTTCCGGACTAAGACAAACTATTTATACCACTAAGCAACAAATATCCACAAACTACTTAATGAGGCGGCATCAAACAGGTAATCATATTTTATATCGACACTCAATACTCATAAAAGAAACTTTTTTAGCTCGAAATGAATAGAAACGAGGGTAAATTACGAACTTGATTGAAGAAGTTGGAAGGGATTCTCCGAAATAAATTTCTTCGAAGAATATGCATAATTCTTCAACTTCCCGCACGTTTTTTTACACTATTCTTTTGCTGTATATTGTAAGATTGTGTGCAGTCAGACTCTGTGAAAAATGCAATTTATACAAGAAGTTAGATTTATGAAATCTTTGAACGTAGTCATAAGTGTTTAGGGTTTAAGGTCCCTGATTTATGAACGTTTAATGAAGCCAACCCAAGTCAAATTAAACCCTACCCCCAATTTTTAACTCAAATTTATTTTCAAACAAATATTTTTACACATAAACTGGAAAAAAAAAAAAAAAAATCAATTTTCACATAATTTATTCTCAAAAAATCTCTCCCAACCATGGCTAAATTTTCAACCCAAATCTTTGTCCATTTTTTAAACCCGTGTAGAAGGCAAAATGTCATGTCCCTATCCATTTTGACTTTCTTTACTTTTTGTTTTAAATTTTAAATCATATACAATAAATAAATAAATGAACAAATATGGTGTAAAATGAAGATAATTATTTTCATTTTGTTCCAACCCTTCAAAAATCCATGTGGAGACGGAGAAGGATGTTCTAACTTTGTTGTCCCTATTCGCAAACTTCGTCATTCTCTGAATCTTAACATGTATTTGACAAGTGTTTGTAAATAGATAGAAATGATCAATAAATGAGTAATATTACTGAATTTCACAAAATATGTGGATAAAAAAGTTATTTGACTTTTAATACTTGTCAAACATATGCTCATTTAAATTTTAATACCTTTGTACTCGTTTGGTATATATTATTAAATTATATTAATTCTAAATTACATATAGAAGTTTAATTTCATTATGTGTCTCTCTATGTAATTTCACTTAAATTTCAATCAGATTACTATGTTTCAATTTTAATAATTAGGTCCCTACATGTCATATTTTTAAGTTTCAACAGTCACATAGATATGCGAACGCTTGAATTTGACAAAGTAAATCAAAGTACGGTAATAATTGTAGAGATGGCAACGGGACAGGACAGCGACTTCCCCGCCCCGCCCCGCCCCGCCCCGCCCTAGTCGAGTCGGGTCTGGTCGGGGCGCGTTTCTCGCCCCGTTTAATTTTTTTTCTCAGTTTTTTTTTAATAATAGTTTATTAATTTTTTTTTAAAATTTTTGGCGGGGCAGGGCGGCCAACCCGTTCGGGGAGGGTTTTTTTGCCCATTCGTGGCGGGGTACGTGGCGGGTCGGGGCGGGGCGCCATCACTAAATAATTGACACAAATTGAAGTACAGAGATCTAATTGAACTTCAAATAAAAGTAGAGCGACAATTGGTGAAGTTAACAAAATAAGTTCTTGTTTGATTTTCATTATTTAAAAAAATAATAATTTTGAAATAGTATTTTTTAAGAATGCGAAAATATATGAACAATTGAATTTATGTGTAATATTATTTTATTGAGAAAATGTGATTAATAGAAAGAAAGAGAAGACCAAACAAGGGCCAACGAACTTAACCAAACATGGTCCGTGTTAGTCCTGTTAGTCCGAGGTACGAGGTCCGCAGTGGATTGGATGGACGAAGTCGGGCCCAGAGCCAGCCCATCGACAGGCCCTGTCGGCCCCTTCGACCCCACACGACATCAATATTCGTCACCCCAATCCCGCAATCCCGTCTCGCGATCTCCCTGTTTTCACTTTATTTCTTCATCACTGTTCGACAATTCATCAAACGGATTGCGCGAACCAAGGAAAGAGTGATCAAGGGGAGTGAAATCGGAGTTGGTTTTTACGAAAATGTCGCTGCGGCCGAGCAACAGGGCGGATGTACGGAAGAAGGGGTATAAAATCGGGGTGGATGCGGAGGAGGCGCGCCGGAGGAGAGAGGACAACATGGTTGAGATCAGGAAGAACAAACGTGAGGATAATCTTCTCAAGAAGCGAAGAGAGGGACTATTGAACAACAACTTCCAGCAACTACAGCAACACTTCCCTCTCGATCCCTCCCAATCCCCTGCTGTTGTTGAGAAAAAGGTAACGGTGGTAGACCGCTACCACTTTTACTTAATATTTCGATGGTAATAGTAATTAATTTATGATATTCTGTGTTGCTACTTGGTGATCTATATTGGTTTTTACAAGTGCAATGGGATATAGAGTTGGTGGTGAAATGTTTTTTGATTTTAATTCTAGATTTTGTGAAGTTGGGCTGTGTGAGATCAATTGAATGAGGGTATAAGGGGTTTATTTAATGTATTTTACTGTTATTTAAAGTTTTTAGTAGGTAGAGTGAGATGTATGAATTTTTGGAGAAGAGAAGTGCGATCTATACTTTGAGGGATGTCTAAATGAAGTGCCTTCTTTTTAGATTTTCAATAGATAATGTTGGAAAAGGGAAAGTTTTTCCTTCCCTTTTCTTGAGTAAATAGTGAGAGATGAACTTTCAGTACGTATGTATGCTTTAGATTTATGGGTTTTGAACAAGAAAAATATTTGTTGTGCGATACCTCCATTTCCTAAAATCACAATTATCACATGGGAGGTGAGTGGCTAGATTTGGCGGGAAGAGTTGTGTTTGGGAAATTACAACGAGTCAAATGTGATGATTGGTTCTTGTCGTGAGAGCTATATTTACTTTATCCTAACGGGGTTACTCTTGGGTTCAAAACTTTATCTTGGTGGTATTATGGTCAAGGAATGATTTTCATTAACAGTAAGGTTTTATACTTTTCTACTGTAGAATTTGATCTTTCTATTTTGAATAATGAACTTCACATGCTTGGTTAGGTAATTTGTTGACAATTATTTTAAGTTTTTTCAAATTGCTAATGCACTGCTGGGAATGACTAAGGGTGACAACTGACAACATAATCTCTCCATGAAATTTTGATCTGGATAATTGAAGTTTTATTAGTTTTGTCCATGTTCCAATTGTATATTTTATAATGATAGGGTACAATTTTTGTTCAACAATGCTCCCATCATTGAGGCTCTTATTGGAAATAGGATTAACCTGATCTTTTGGGGGCATTCAAAGATTAATATGATTGGTTAGAAGAGCAATAATAAGGTGATCTGCTATTTGCAATATGAAAACACCATTAATATTGATTCTTGATATGGTTATTGACTTTTATCTCTGTCTCCTGTGGTCATTTGATTAAATTCATTCTAAATCTTTCCTTTTTGTCCAAAAATTGGTTCTTATTCCTTATAAGTGCTGGTACTGAATTTGATTTCCATCATGTATCCTGTTTTTTATGTCAGATAGTAGAGTTATCGGTGGCATATGTTTATTGGGTTGACTCTGACAATTTTATCCTTAAAGGTGGATATTTTACCCTAATCAGGTCAATACTTTTCCCAAGCTGCATGTTAATCTAAGGTGAATATGAATGCCAAGCTAGTAAATTCACGCGACTGCTTGGGTTTAGGGTTTTGAATTTGAATTAGAATATTGCACCATATATTTTAACATGCCAGTAATATGTATCGGCTGCTTGGATTCGGTTCTTAATTGTAGCAATATATGGTATCTTCTTAGTGTCTTTCATTTAACCCTTTTTATCAACCAAGAGAAGTATCTGGGTTTAATGTACGAGTTTTGTCTCTTGCCAGATTTTTGTACTGTCTCCTCTTATGCTGTAGAGTAAGTATCATGAGCTTCTACTTCACTTTCTGGTTTTGACAGTTAGAAAGTATTCCTTTGATGGTACAAGGAGTGATGTCCGATGATCCTAGTGCTCAAGTGGAGGCAACTACTCAATTTAGAAAACTTCTATCAATTGGTATTATTGTTTCCAAAAGCTTAGCATTTCCTGTATTTCTGGGATATACCCCTTAATGAAATTTTATGTGGAACTTCCATGCTTTAGAGCGAAGCCCTCCCATTGATGAGGTGATTGAAGTTGGTGTAGTTCCTCGGTTTGTGGAGTTTCTTGGAAGGAATGATGTGCCTCAGCTGCAAGTTAGCTTTACATGTGGATTTTTCTTTTTATATTTTCTGCAGTATGTCTTGTATAGACAAATCGATTGTAAGGCCTCATCTTCTTCTTTGTAGTTCGAAGCAGCATGGGCTCTGACAAATGTTGCATCTGGGACATCAGAACATACTCAAGTTGTCATTGAACATGGTGCTGTTCCTAAATTTGTGCAACTTCTTAGTTCTGCCAGTGATGATGTCCGTGAACAGGTAGCTTTTTTTGTGATGACTCGAACTCTTAACGATCCTAGTGCCACTAAATCATAAACTAAAACTAATTTAAAGAGTATTTAACACAATTATATAAATTATTAAAGCACCTATCAAAATTGAAATAATGTAATGAGTTTAATAAATTAACTTGAAATGAGAAATATCTTAAAATATTTAAAATCAAATGAAATAACAATAGTTAGACAACGTAATAATTTTATTGGATGAAACTTTTGCCACTGAAAAGCCATCTCTATGCCGACCTCCTCGAATCAACAATTATCTGATAATAGAGACATAAAGGGGTGAGAATAATTCTCAATAAGTGTGCGTGGATAATGAATTTATATATGTATTTCTACGGAAAATTTATAACTTGCATGGGGAGACACGAATATTAGACCGAACTTAGGTGGTGCTAAATTCTCGTGCGTAGCGCTACTAAACTCCGGTTCATTTTGAATAGAGCATATGTAATATGGGCCAAAACATAAAATATAGTCGTGGAAATATTACATACATAAATATTAACCACCATAAACATAAAACACAATTTACTGGACAATTAAAAATAATAGAAGGGGTGATTGATGGAGAGAGATCCTTGATTTGCGTGTGGGATTGAGTATTTACGTGTGATTGTGTACGTGTATGACTATATTTAATATAAAAAGGGCAAGAGAAAGAGAAAGGCGGAGAGACAAAGTGATAAGAGTTAGAGAGGGAAATTGTGTAAATAGTTGGTGAGGGGTAGTCTAGTGTTTGGTTTGTCTCCTACTTATAGTGTCCATTCTTGGACCATGTATAGAAAAGTGAAAGGAAATGGCTAGATATTAGACATGGTCAATGTATAAATGGTGTATTGTCATGACAATGGTCAAATCAATACCTTTAATCATGCGGTCAAATCAATTGACTTGGCTTCAAACTTGGTGTAAATAATGCACGTGGTTAAATTAATTACCTTTATTTACATGGTCAAACCAATTACATTGGCTTGAAATGTGGTAAATGTGGTGTGAATAATGCATGTGAGTCAATAAATCATTTTTAATCAAGACCAATTGGCATATATATATATATATATATGTCTTACGCATGATTTCATCTAACTTCCAAAATACTCTGCACTTAGATACTCAAACGATTGGCCAATAACCAATAAGGTCATTAGATTGGCCAATAACTAATAAGGTCATTAGACACTAATAATAGCCCTGAAGTCCTAAATTTAAATTTAACAACTAGTAGTAAAATTTCGGGACGTTACATTCTTGGTCCTCTTTTGTGGCATTGCAATCCCTAGAATCCTTCTAACGTATAATGGTGTCTCTGTTAAATGCTTGAAGTTCCAAATAAATACAACACCTAAACTTATCGTTGTTGTTGTTCCTTAGTAGTTGTTTGTCGCTGCCAATGTTATGCATTAACTGCTTTCTGTTAAGCAGGCAGTCTGGGCTCTAGGTAATGTAGCTGGTGATTCTCCAAGTTGTAGGGATTTTGTCCTTGGGCACAGTGCACTTATGCCATTGCTGGCTCAGTTAAATGATAATTCAAAGCTCTCCATGCTCAGAAATGCTACATGGACCTTGTCTAATTTCTGTCGTGGGAAGCCACCAACACCTTTTGAGCAGGTGTGACATTCTCATATAATATGATATACTGCTTTTAATTATTTAGCAATTGATATGCTGTAGGCTTTTTAATGCTAAATAAGCTATATTTAGAACTCCATGTGATCGTAATATCAGATAATTACCATTTTGTTGCTTCTTGGACATTTGGTCAGGTGAAACCTGCGTTGCCAGTTCTTCGGCAACTTATCCATTTGAATGATGAAGAGGTTTTGACTGATGCTTGCTGGGCCCTTTCATATCTTTCTGATGGAACAAATGATAAAATTCAGGCTGTCGTCGAGGCAGGTGTCTGTACACGACTTGTGGAGCTTCTGCTGTATGTTCTTTTCCATACAAGGATCTGAATTCTTGTTGTCTATTACTTTGTTTCTATCTTTTGTTGTTTTCTTCCCCAAATGCAGACGTGAAACCCCCCCCCCCCAGCCCCAGCCATACTACTTTGAAAATTATCAAACTACTGTTGCTAACAGAATTTTATTTTTAATGAAGTCACCCATCGCCTACTGTTACTGTGCCTGCTCTTCGGACTGTGGGGAACATTGTAACTGGTGATGATGCTCAAACACAGGTATATTAGCACATTGCACATGATTTGTCTCATTACCATCTATGTGCTGATTACTCTCTATCGAAAAAATACCTTTCAAAAAAAAACTCTCTATCGAAAATTAGAACCACAAGCACCATGCCTATAGAATCTTATCTTAGGATGCAATTTATGTATTAATGTAACAATCTAGGGGATCTGTCAGCGGTTGAGAAAATGTTAAGGATTTTTTTCCCCGATCATTAATGAAGTTCAGCATAGAGACATTTCTGTCGTTCCATTTGAAAGACGTATTTTGTTGTTGGGGGCAAGCTTAGAGAAACTTACAAGAGTCACTGTTCTCACTGTGTCTCATTCTTTTCTGGGATCTTTCATAGAGTGAAGTTTAGAAGATAGCATTCATTCATGCAACCAACAGTCATGTACCATGCAATGCAGCTCCCGAATTTCAAAGTTCTTGTGTATTTCGGTACAATTGTCTAGGAACCATTGATTTAAGTTCTAAAAGTTGTGATTCACAAAATCTAATTATTGGCCATTAAAGAAACTTGAGATGATTGCTCATGGCCAAAAGTGTCAATTACAATGTGTGGAGTGAATTATTTCGCAATAAAGCACATCATCATATTTGTTATTAGTTTTATTTCTAAATGATGAGACAGTTACTTGTTCATTGGTATCAGTTTGTGATTGACAACCGAGTTCTTCCCTATCTCTATCAACTTCTTACGCAAAATCATAAGAAAAGCATAAAAAAAGAAGCTTGTTGGACGATCTCTAACATCACTGCTGGAAATAGAGCTCAAATACAGGTATGTGGCTGCCTGCACCTTGTACTTTTTTCACGTAGCTCAGTATTGCCATCTGTTAACAGAATGCACATGATCATAAATAACAATAGAATGGCTAGTGGTGGGATCTATTGGTTGAAAAGGAAGAATCACATCTTTGATGAATTTCTTTGGAATAGGCTGTTATTGAGGCCAATATCATTCTTCCTTTGGTGCACCTTCTTCAACATGCTGAATTTGACATCAAGAAAGAAGCTGCATGGGCTGTCTCGAATGCCACCTCTGGTGGATCTCATGAGCAGATTAGGTATAGTGTTGTCTCTATCATCTTGTGAAGTGTTCCATTCAACTGTAGACGGGAGTGACATTCATAAATATTGCAGTATCTATAGCTCTTCGCTATGCTTGCTTCCAGCATTTTCTTCTAATTTCTTGGCTCTGTTTTATGACTTCCTTTTTCTGTTGTCTTCAGTCAAAGCATTGAGCTAGGATCTCGGTAGCTTGGAACGGTTCTGCTACTTTTTAGGATCCTATGTTAAATCATCTGACAGCGCACACCCACCAACCAACAGAGAGAGAGAGAGAGAGAGAGTATCTAAGTGACGATGTAACAATTGCAAAAGGAAATTTTAGTCAAGAAGTAGTTGGGTGGGACCCTTTGACAATAAAAGGAACTGAAATGACCTAATATTCCACTATAAATCTAACAATTCACAAGAACGCAGGAATGCCCTTACACATCAAGGACATGTTAGGAAACTGAAACGAGCCCTGCTTCTAATAGTTTCCAAAAAGAGAAAAGTGAATTTCATTTGGCGCATTAATACATACACTGAGACATAAATGAACGGACATGCAGAGAACATATGCTCTCAGAATTCCCAAGAAGGCCTGAAACATCTCATCACATTTCCCCATTTCCCTGAGATACGATGTGTATCAAACTCTGGCTGTTGAATGAAGGGAGAAGTTCTGAAATTGTTCTGAGTTTATGTCAGTATTTACTTCATTCATTTGACAGTGTTTATTATTCCCTTGTTATTTCTGCATTGTCTGTTTGTCCACTGTACTTTATATGTATATTATTTTGGATTTAGGTGTCGTTTGTGATACTAGTGTGATGGTGACTGGAATTATTTTTCTTTTTTTCTTCTGTTTATTTTGGGTGCCATGCCCAGGTGGTGGTGGTGGTCTCTGTCTTCTTGTTTTTAATTATTCATATTGAGCCGTTGACATCTACTTTCTTGATTATAAAGTTATCTCTCTCTCTCTCTCTCGTCACGTGTTCCCGAGCCCCTCTACTCTCCTGTCAACCTCTGATTTTAAAGACTGCCATTATCATGTTTATGTGCCACCACCCATCACCTGCCTCCCGTGCAGCTGACGTGGATGCTTCTACTAATATCATCTCCATATATTACTGATCTAGTTCCTTAAACCCACTCTTTCCTTGCTCAAACTTTCGCCAGAGGTGAAAAATTGCAATTGACTGATTCTTCTTTGATCTCTTGTTTGCTTCTCCAAATATATAAACGCAACAGCAATTTAATTCGAAAGCCCCTTAAAATGATTTTTTTTAACCCTAATTACGAATTTATGGTTGTAGTGCACTATTTAGTAAAATAATGGATTTTGTTCAAAATTTGATTTCAGACATCGTCTATACTTTCAGGTTCTTGGCAAACCAAGGTTGCATTAAGCCACTATGTGATCTCTTAAGTTGTCCAGACCCGAGGATTGTCACTGTGTGCCTGGAGGGGCTTGAAAACATTTTGAAGGTGGGCGAGACAGATAAAGAAAATGGCTTGAATGGCGGAATCAATATGTATGCACAAATGGTTGACGATTGTGAAGGATTGGACAAAATAGAAACTCTCCAGACTCATGACAACAATGAAATATATGAGAAGGTCGTGAAGATATTAGAAAAATACTGGGCTGAGGAAGATGAGGAGCAAAATGTTGCAGATGGCGTAGACGGGAATCACCAGGGTTTCAACTTTGGAAATAGTCAGCCAGGCATTCCTCCTGGTGGCTTCAACTTTGGCTCATAAGTTTTCAGGTGTGTGTCATTTGTTCCTCTCTCCACTTTTTTTGTTTTTTAGACTTTGGTATTTGTCTCTCTTTGCCATCTGTCTAGTTTTTGATCTGGTATGTAGGCTTAATTGCAAATGTAATGTTGTTATTTTTCACTGCACTTTTACTATTAAATTACAAGCAAAATGTTTGAAGTAGCCTGTCTTTTGAATTTTAGGATTAGCTTTGTCATCTTGAGGGGAGATTCACTTTTTCAGTTTGAATCTCTAAGCTCTATTTGATCTTCGATTCTTGTGAAGAAAATACTGAGGAATATTTCTTCTTGTGTTCGATTTTTTTTGGAAATACTGAGTTGATTTCATATAAAAGCATAGTTGTTGGGGATACACTCCAATTTATACATTTCTTTCTTCTTTTGCATATAATTCGCCTTTTTTTACCACTTCTACCACGAATTCCTCCTATCTTTTGCAATTGTTCAATTAATACAATCTTTAATATTGTAATGAACAACTTGTTTTCTCTTGAAGCATTTTGTGGAATGCATTTTTATGGCAAAATATTAAATGTGTGTGAATATATGATATCCCTCTATTTTCTCCCAAATGTCGTGTTTGATAATACAATGTTACACATTATTAAAGAAAAAAAAATATGTAAAATCTAGTATGTCGTGTGCAATATTGCGTACAAAATATTTCCTTATTTTTCTAAGTATGGATACCACTGTATTAGTTTTTCTTCATCTCGTCTCTTGATGTAAATTTAGAGCTAAAGCTACTTATTTAACTTCCTCTTGTACGTTATGTTATGTTATCATTCAGGTAGGGATCACCGCCAAACTTAGCACCGTCTAACAAGACAATTGGAAATTTGAGGTTTTTTTATGTTACATCCTTAAT
This sequence comes from Fraxinus cuspidata, assembly GCA_903798385.1. NCBI lineage: Eukaryota > Viridiplantae > Streptophyta > Magnoliopsida > Lamiales > Oleaceae > Fraxinus > Fraxinus cuspidata. The sequence goes on from CAIGRP010034199.1 coordinate 22,407, forward strand.
ATATGAAATTGTGTTCACTTGGGATTTTCAAACAAATGGAACATCAAGTAGCTTTGTCTACATTTCTTGAGGTTCAACTTGAATTTTATTGACTACTGAAAATTTCCATTTCAAGTTTGAAAATGGGCAATAAGTCCCCTTCAAAATTCATTATTTATTGCATTTTGGTACTAAAAAAATTGTGGGTAATTTGTTTAATAATCACGTGCATCTCACAAGATTTTAAAGTAAGTTGAATCCTTGAATGGAATAAATATCTTGCTATTTTAGTTGTGAATTTGCAACTTATTTTTACTGTGACAATAGTATAATTTTCTTAGTTTGACACTCCATCTTCCCTCCAAACTCAATGACATTAGTCAATTTGGTGACATAATTTTATTGTCAACTTATTATAACTTTATGGTCTAGTTGATCCCCACACGATTGTTTCTGTCACATTAACAGTTTTTTTCTTGTCCACTGTGAACATGAGATCATATTTGTATGATAGTATTCTATGGTAGAATTTCTACGATATATTGTGTGGTGGTAATGAATAACGCTTTTAAGTAAAGTGATATTGTAATATGTTTTAAAGCTATTTGACAGTTCACACATTTAGGGTCCGTTTGATTAGAAGGGTGAAAAATGGGTGGAAAGAAAATGAATTCTAGGGAAAGTAATTGCCTAGAACTTGTTTTCCAGGGAATTGTTAATTAGTGTGTTTGATTGGTATAATTTTCCACCTGGAAAATTTTTGAAATTTTGGATCTTTAT